>SJYA01000464.1:202670-300210 GCA_006410615.1 Neotragus moschatus
AGAGTCCCAGTTGCAAGAGACCTGTGTGTGTGTGTTGGGGGAGGGGGGTAAGGAGGGGGATGGTTGTTTACCAGCTTGTTCTGGGGAAGTAGGTGGAACGCTCACCCACAGCACTAACCAGAGGAAACTGTTCCCCAAGGTCATTATGCGCTTCCTGCCAGAGCACCTGACGTTTTTGTTCAGGACTGAGGTGTACCTTCACCTCAAAATCTTTCCATAGGTGAAGATGGGAGGGTTTGTGAATGACCAACCAACTGCCTCCCAGCTCAGACCTGAACTCTTCTTTCGTGCTCACTGGGGAAGGCTGCAGGTAGAAGGAGCACCAAGCTTTTGGATTCCTGGCTCTGCCATTTGAAAGCTGTGTTGAGGAGAGGGTGTAAAGCCCACTGGCTTAGGAGGGTTACATAACTGTCTCCCATTCATTTTAATTTTCCCCCTTTCCTTCCCAGTTCCCAGGTTCCCTTTATCTCTTTTCCTGTTCAGCCAGCCAGAACTCAACATGTTTCTTACTTTATTTTGCAAAGAAGTTTTGTTTTCTTTGTTTCACGTTTTGCTCGCTAAACCGGATTCTGAGACCTAACTTTGCAAAACTGAGTGACTCTGCACGTGTTTTGCTAGCAACAATAAAATTCTTCTCCTGAAGGAATTCTGCCTCCAGTTTTAACATAAAATCCGTTTTCCCCCTTAATGGCTATTGTATTGGCTCTTCACTCTATACTTCCCTACCTCCCGCATTCCTCAAGGTAATCTAAAATGAATGAGAGGNAACTGAGTGACTCTGCACGTGTTTTGCTAGCAACAATAAAATTCTTCTCCTGAAGGAATTCTGCCTCCAGTTTTAATATAAAATCCGTTTTCCCCCTTAATGGCTATTGTATTGGCTCTTCACTCTACACTTCCCTACCTCCCGCATTCCTCAAGGTAATCTAAAATGAATGAGAGGGCCATCCTATCCTTCCATCTCTACAGACCCTGCCCCGAGGATCATGTATAGCTTTGAAACTCACTGAAGATCTTTAGACATCTCTACATTTAGAAATTTAAAATGACAGATCTTCAATGCCTCAAACATCTGGCAGGTGTTCATCCAAGTCCCCAGGGCATTGCTCCCATCACAAGTCATTTTTTTTTTAAACAAGCTGAAACCAATCATGCCAACNTTTGAAACTCACTGAAGATCTTTAGACATCTCTACATTTAGAAATTTAAAATGACAGATCTTCAATGCCTCAAACATCTGGCAGGTGTTCATCCAAGTCCCCAGGGCATTGCTCCCATCACAAGTCATTTTTTTTTTAAACAAGCTGAAACCAATCATGCCAACCCTTCTCCCCTCCATCTCCCTCCTCTGTCTTTCAGTCAGTTTGTTTATGAAGTTTTCCAAAATCACCACCTTCATGCCAACATCCCAGCAGTTCATGTTTATTATGTACGTCTGCCGAACACTGGGCAGGGTTCGTAACCAAACTGCAAAAAGCAATCTATGATAGAAATTGTCTATCACCAACCTAACACTCTTCCTACAGCTTGCTGCTTCTACTCTGCTAAAACACCTCCATGTGTTTAGCTATCAGAAGTCTTCTGAATTTGGGGAGAGAAGATGTCTTACTCCGACTATAAGGACTGAATTTTCCTAGACCACACGTAGCAATGTATTCTCCCAAGTTTGGCTACTTGACCCAATGAGATATTAGGGGAAGTTTGCTGGATGGGGGTTCCCAGAAAGCTTTTGCTTTCGTGAGTTAAAAGGGACAAATTCAACTGCCAGAGCCCCTTTTGCCCTTTTGCCATTGCTTCTTTCTGGAAATACCAACATCATGCGTGGAAGTACAACAGCTATCTTAGGACCATGAGACACATGAAGAAGGACAAAGATACAGTCTGTTAAGTATAGTTTAAGGGAAAGGCAGCAAAAGGCTGGGATACTAATGGTAACCTTGAGTAGTTGAACATCCGTGGTCTAACCAGTTATGTGAAACAAATAAGCCTCTATTTGTTTATGGACTTAGGTTTCCTGTCATATATATCTTACTGACGCATAGTTCTTGCTCTCCAGAAGAGGTTAATGGCTCAGTGTATATTATACTCCTTGACATCAATCTTGATTCCAAATTCAGTTCATGAAAAAAATGCCGTCTGTGATGGACATGGGTTTGGGTGGACTCCGGGAGTTGGTGATGGACAGGGAGGCCTGGCGTGCTGTGGATCACGGGGTCGCAAAGAGTTGGACACAACTGAGCGACTGAACTGAACTGAACTGATTGCCCCGGCTGCTACTAACCTGGTTTAAGCCACCATTCTCTCTCACTCAGAATGATGTTGTATTCCCTTGGCAGACCACCTGCATCTACCCTTTTGCCTCTAGTTTATTCTCAACACAGCAATCAAAATGATCCCATAAATACAAGTTAGATGGGATCACTCCTCTCATCAAAACTATCCAATGGTGTCCACATTACTCAGTGTAGAAGTCAACGTCCTTAGAATGACTTGCAGGGCACCTGTCTGACTTCACGCCTGGTTTTAGACAGTTTCTGTCACGTCACCTTCAAATTTACTTTTTCTTTTCATTTTACTTTAATTGAGTCACAAATGTGTGTCAAACTCTGCTGTACAGTACAGTGTCAAGTTTACTTTCTTCTTTAGGATCTAATCTACTTTTATGCCCATCCAGTTCATCATTTTGAATATTATATTTTTTAGCTCTTGAGTTTCCTTTTTTTTTTTTTTTTTTTACGGTTTCTATTTCTCTCTTCATTATTTCAACTGGTATACAAACACAGTGTGAAGGATATGGGTTTCAGTTTTTTCTGGGGACTTACTAAGGACTCTAACCATAGAGACAGTGTCTCAGAGAGCTCTGAGGGCCCACTTGGAAGAAGGGGGAGACAGCATACATGTGATTTTGAAGAAGGGGTGCATTCAGTCAAGCATGCTGTTAGTCACAAGGCAGGAGTATCTTAGCTAATGAGTTTGATGCTTTCTAAGTATGGGAAGCGGAGAAGGCAATGGCACCCCACTCCAGTACTCTTGCCTGGAAAATCCCCTGGACGAAGGAGCTCGGTGGGCTGCAGTCCACGGGGTCATGAAGAGTCGGACACGACTAAGTGATTTCACTTTCACTTTTCACTTTCATGCATTGGAGAAGGAAATGGTACCCCACTCCTGCGTTCTTGTCTGGAGAATCCCAGGGACGGGGGAGCCTGACGGACTACTGTCTATGGGGTCGCACAGAGTCGTACATGACTGAAGCGACTCAGCACCAGCAAATATGGGAAGATGCAATAAGTTAGGTTCATAAAATTATCTCCTGAAAATATCTGTCCGAAGGCCTGTTCTGCCAATTTTCACAGAGCACAAAGTGCCTCCTTCCTGATTTCTGCCCTAAACTCCTTTCAGGGCATGTTGAAGGTCAGTGACTTTAGTGGCTAATGACTCAATCATTGTAAGGCCAGATGGTGAGCAGCATAGTTGCCAGTTATATTTCTGTTTCCCTTTAAGTCCCTGGACATGCTAACTATAGCTGCTTAAGGACTTTGGGTGTCAATTTCCATTTTCTATGTCTATATACATATAACATTCTCATCCTGCTTGTTAGTTGTATTTCCTGTATTTTGGCATATCTAGTAATTTTTTTTATTGGATGCCAAACACGGGAACTGTTACATCATTGGATGTGTAGATTTTGTTGGCAGGCAGGCAATTTACCGGCAGATTGGCTTAGTGTTTTGAAGCTTGTGTTCAGGCTTTGTCAGAGAAGGTCTCCAGCTGTCTTTGGGCCAGCGTGTCCTTTACCAAGGATTGAACCTTCTGAGGTCCCAGTTTAATCTACCAACTGCTCAACCAAGACTTTCGGCTCTGGCCAGTCTTTCTTACTTAATTCTCCCAGCCCTGAGCAGGCTCTAGTGGTTATTTAGTTTTCAGCTCTCTAGTGGTGTTTTTTTTTGTTTGTTTGTTCTTCCCCTCTGTGATACATCTTAACCCATTCTTCTGGAACTTAACACTTTGTGCGTACACTTTGCATTCAGTAAGGATCCAGAGGAAACACAGATTCCTGAAGTTCTTTTTCCATATTGCTCCCTTGTCTCTGGGACTCTGTTGCACAATTTCCATAACTCCCAGCCTCTTCCAGCTCCAATCTTTGTCCTCTCAGCTCAGGGAGATCACGATTCTCTTAATAGGTTACCCTTCCTTGTGCTGCAGTCAGGAAATGGTCCCAAGGCAGAAATCCAGGAGAGCAGCTGGGCTCACCTCACTTGTTTTCCTTCTCTCTGATTTCATAGTCCTGCACTGCATGCCGTCTACTGTTTGCCTGCATTTAAATATGTGAAATAATGGTTTCACATTTTGATCCAGTTCTCTAGTTTATGGCCTGAGAGTTACTCAGTCATAACTGGAAGTGGTCACAAACCCTTTTTAAATGTACAGTGCATTGCAACCTCTGCACTAGTTACCAGGATATGGAGCTGAGTGTAAATACACTGGCACGTGGTGGAGGAACTGAAACTCAGAGTGGGGAGATAATTTGCCTGAGATAAAGCTGTTGCTGGTAACAGAAGGCATGTCCAGGTGTTTTTCATTCTCAGGCTGGTCTTTATGTTCAGCCATGTCATTTTTTCCCCCCAATTTAGCGCCTCTGAGCACTTTTCTCCACTTGGTCCCTGTCTTCTAATGCTTGGAATACTGACTTTCCTTCAGCCAGCTCCCTTCCAACACTTTCCCAACCCTGCTTTCACACTATCTGGGAAAGGTCTTTCAGGTCCACATGTAACAGACTATTTATTTATTTATTTTGGTTTGAAACATAAGAAATCTGTTCTCCAGAAAGTTCTGGAGGCCAGAAGTCCAAAATCAAGATATTAGCTGGGCCACACCCTTCAGAGCCCCTAAGAAAGGACCTTTCCATGTCTCCTCCAGCTCTGGCAGCCCCAGGTAATCCCTAACTTGGGGAAGTGCGACTTTAATCTCTGCTTCTGTCTTCATATGGTCACCTTCCCCTTGTGTCTGTGTCTAAGTCGTAACATACCATTTAGAAGCACTGAGACTCACTCCATCAGCAGCCAGTGGGATGAGCTTTGTGATTCTCCCCACTTGGATATCTGCTTCAAGTCTGTCCCAAAGGCCCTTCATGCCAACATGCAACAAGATGAGCCCGAGTCTAGGAAACTATCCTGTGAACAGTAACACGTTAGCAAATGCCATTCATCAAAAAATAAGTAGAGTAATAAATATCTGCCTCTGTGTGTCAGGCCTGGAGGGGCTGAAAATCACAGATAAAAGGCCTCTTTTCTCCAGGAGCACTGAGTACGAGGGACTTGTGTTTGGGAGCACCAAGTTGGAGGGACATGTGTTTGGAAGCACATCTTGCTGCTGGTGCTTCAGGGCCTGCTTCAGGTATAGATGTCTCCCTTTGCCAAGGTCATGCCCTTACCAGGGCAGCCCATATTTGGGGACTAATTTAGGTGGGAGGAGAAAGGCCCAGGCATTTTAGTCTGAAGGAAGACAACTCAGCTGGACACCACTTGTTCTAGAGCTCCTGGCCAGGTTGGCCAAAGCTTTGTCAGGGCTGCATAGTGAGGCAGCTTCTCCCTCTGCCCCGTCCTGCCCCCATCGCTTCCTTTCACAGGTGATGGCTCCTGATAAATGACTTGTGCTGTGATTCCGCACCTGTTACTGGGGAGCCTAACCTGTGTCATAGGGAACCACAGCTGGGCTTGGGCAGCTACGTGGAGTTCAGGTTCCCTGCAGCCAGGGTCTCGAGGTCAGGCAGTGGGTGATGGCCTCACAGGAAAGTCACCCGACTACACAGGTTCTGTCTCCTCATGGCTCTCTACCTTCTTTCTTCATCAGTGTGGCAGAAAATGGAAATAAACATCCAGAAGGTGTTGGAAAATAACAGATTTATTGAGTGTACATTCTCATCCAGGTACTATACTAAATGCTTCACGTGTATGATCAAATTTAATCCCTCAGACAATCCTACAGGGGAGGTCATCTTATTATCCCTATTGTATAAAGAACTTTGGTCTTCTCTGACCTGCAGCTGCAAGAATTGGAGCAGGTCCATGGGCAATGATGTATGCTTATCTCAGGCCCCTCCAGGACTCTGACTCCAACTTCTATGGCATTATGGCATGAACTCCCTCACAACAGCTTGCTTTTCCTCTCTGGCTGGTGCTTACATCCTTCTTTTCCTCCTTTCTCCCTCAACTTTCAATTCTGCAGATCTAGCAGCCCCTGCATGGGGCCCACTAACAAATCAGAGGCGCTTTCAGTGCTCAACCCCCACCCTCAGAAGTAGGAAGGCAAGACGCACTCAGCCCACATCCTGTATTTGAGCCAAGTTCCCACCAGCGGTTCAACCTAGGCAAGCCTTTATGCAACATCTTTCAGCTTCCCACCAGCTTAGCAACCACCAGCTTGGGGTCTCAAGAGTTCACTTGCTCATTCATCTGTTTAACAACGATGTACTACTGATGATGGGCCTGCTGTGGACAGCAGCCAAGTGGAAGAACACAGATGAATGGCTTATTCACTTATTCTTACCCCTGTTTATTCAATAAAGACTTAACTGAGATCTTATGCTGTTTGAAGCAAAGCCTTGAAGTTATGGAGGAGGAGGGAGAGAAAGAAACAGTCTTTTAAACTGAAGTATAGTTAAATTGCCATGTTGTGTTCATTTCTGCTATCCAGCAAAGTGATTCAGTTATACATATGTATGCATGAGCATGTGTGTCTACTCAGTCGTGTCTGACTCTTTGCGACCCCATGGACTATAGTAGCCAGGCTCTTCTGCCCATGAAATTCTCCAGGCAAGAGTACTGGAGTGGGTTGCCATATTCTGCTCTAGAGGACATTCCTGTCCCAGGGGTCAAACCCACGTCTCTTGCGTCTTCTGCATTGGCAGGTGGATTCTTTACCATGAAGCCATCAGGAAGCCCCTATACATATGTATACATTCTTTTTTGTATTCTTTTTTTAAAAAAAATTATTTATTTTTGGCTGTAGTGGGTCTTTTTTTGCTGCTTGCAGGCTTTCTCTAGTTGCAGCGAGCAGGATCTACTCTCTTGCTGTGGAGCACAGGCTCTAGGTGACCAGGCTTCAGTGGTTGCAGCACGTGGGCTTAGTAGTTGCAGCTCCTGGACTCCAGAGCACTGATTCAGAAGTTGTGGCACACAGGCTTAGCTGGTCCTCAGCATGTGAGGTCTTCCTGGACCAGGGATCAAACCTGTGCCCCTGGCTTTGTGAGGCAGATTCGTAACACCGGACCACCAGGGGAGCCCTTATATTCTTTTCCATGATGATTTATCACAGGGTACTGACTATAATTCCCTGTGCTACACAGTAAGACCTTTCTTACACACACACATCCATTCTATACATAGTAGTTGCATATGCTAACCCCAGCCTCCCACTCCATCCCTCCCCCTTCCCCCTTGGCAACCACAGACCTGTTCTCTGTGTCTGAGAGTCTGTAAGAAACAGTCTTAACCTCACACTCCACTTAGCGGAAAGCAGAAGGGCTGTTGTTGTTATAGTTTGGTCACTAAGTCATGTCTGACTTTTGGTGACCCCATGGACTATAGCCCACCACATTTCTCTGTCCATGGGATTTTCCAGGCAAAAATACTGGAGTGGGTTGCCATTTCCTTCTCCAGGGAGAAGGGCTAGAGTCCATTATTAAACTACTTTACCATTGTCCTGTCTCATACACAAAGTCCAGAAGACATTTTTAGTTCAGGTTTAACTGCAAAAGGGGTTCTCAGACAGATGGGTACTTCTTTGGAGAGGTATGGGTCTTTCTGCTTAGGTCCTCTGGGTGTGTCACAGGCCAGTTCCTCTCGCCAGGGAGGGAAATACCTCTTTCAGAGCCTGCTCTCACTCCTCCCCGTCATGGGCACTTGGCCTCATTTAGCCTCCCTGCCCTGTAGTGGGGCCTGTCTCAGCACACATCCCATTTGTCCCCAGGCTGACATGTGTTGAAAGAGCCTGTNTCGCCAGGGAGGGAAATACCTCTTTCAGAGCCTGCTCTCACTCCTCCCCGTCATGGGCACTTGGCCTCATTTAGCCTCCCTGCCCTGTAGTGGGGCCTGTCTCAGCACACATCCCATTTGTCCCCAGGCTGACATGTGTTGAAAGAGCCTGTGTCTTCCTCTGCCTTGAGACACACTAGCAAAAGCCCCCTTCTGTTGCACCAAGCTTAGGCCTGAATCGGGTCCCAGATGGCAAAATGGGAAGGTGCCAAGCCTCAGGAATGTGTGCAAGTTGGGGCAAACAAGAAAAACCCACTTGTCGTATTTAAAACAGAACATTTCTTCATCCTTTTTCCCTCTGACTTTCCCTGGTGTTCTACCTCTGTGTCTCCCCTCACCCCCCCTCCTTTTTTGGTTTGTACCTATTTCCACAGTGAGTGGTGTCATAGACTCACTCCTGTCTCCCTATTCCCTTTCCTAGTAATCCTCTCAACTTTTCAGAAATTCTTTATCCCTGGAAGAAACTGAAGGCTTGGGGGAGACAGTGCCCAGGAGTTGAGCCTCCCACAAACTACCACCAGGGGGCGCTACTTCCTCTGGCCTCCTGCTGCCCGGGCACTCTCCCAGTCCAGGAGGGTGAGCCGCAAGGCAGGGGCCTGGACCCAGAATTCTACCTGAACCAGTGCCAGTGCCTCATTTTCCTCACTGACATAAAAAGTCATCCTTCACGTGTATTTCCTCTTCTGGCAGAACTGGGTTCTGAATTTCTTCCTCAAGCAAATCCCTAAAAAGTGTATTTCTGACCAAACCTTGACTTAGTAAATATAGGATTTTTTTCCCCACCTTTAGGAATTTGAATCTTTCCTGGGGCTTGAAACAGAGCTGAATTTTGCCTTCTTCAGTTCAGTTCAGTCGTTCAGTCGTGTCCAACTCTTTGCAACCCTATGGACTGCAGCATGCCAGGCTTTCCTGTACATCACCAAATCCTGGAGCTTATTCAAACTCATGTCCATCGAGTCGGTGATGCCATCCAACCATCTCATCCTCTGTCGTCCTCTTCTCCTCCCGCCTTCAATCTTTCCCAGCATCAGGGGCTTTTCCAAGGAGTCACTTCTTTGCATCAGGTGGCCAAAGTATTGGAGTTTCAGCCAAAGTAGTTTAGTTTTGCCTTCCTAGGTCCCTGTAAATCAAGTTACCCAGAGTTGGCATTGAAAGCTGGCCATATAACCAAAATGGACATCCTCACACTCACCCTTCCGCACCCCCACCTGGTGATTCTCAGTTCCTATGATGCTCCTGAAAGCTCTCAGAGACTCTTGTTTCCACCTGAGACTTGCCTGAGGTCTGGCTGCAGTGCCTGTTTCTGACTCTTCTTCTGCACCCTAGCAAAGCCTACGCCCTCTTCCTCTCGACCTGTCCGAAGGTTTGCTTTCTGCAGGAAATCAGCCCTGTTCCTCTCGGGGCGCTGCAGCCATTCTTCGTGAGTCTTCATTCCGGTTTGCACAGCTGTGCTGCGTGCCTTTTATTCTGTCCTCCTTCATCCTGCATCTGATTTAGCCCTCGCCTAGGTCCTCTTTCCTGGGTTAAATGCATAAGATATAAATTAACAGATCAGATTTCAAAACAAATGTTTTAACTGCACAAAGAAGATGGAAACAAAATATAAACAAAATGATAAAAATTAAAATAAATATGAGAAAGAAAAGGTTAATATATATAATATAGAGAAAACTCCTAAAAAGCAATACTAAAAAAAAAAGGGGGGGACAATTGAGTAGAATGGTCAGGCAATAGTACTGGCCAATAAATGTTACCCAATATTTAATTTTAATATAAATTAAAATAAGACATTGTTTAATTGAAAAGATATAAAAAATTGATAACTATTATTTGTTAGAAAGGAGAGGATGGACACATTCAACATACTGTTAGAAGGAATATAATCTGAGTAGCATTTTGAAGAGTAATATAGAAGTAGCAAATGCATGTTTTCTTGGTACAAACTCGTCTCATTGAAGTATTTACTGTAATTGTGAAGTTTAGGAACCAAAATATCCATCAGTGGGGAATTGTAGCTGTTGAAAAAGGCATATAAGTTGAGGTATCCTGATTGATGGTTGTGAGGATGCTTTATCATGAATGGTTGAGTGCATGTGTGCGAATGTGGAGAGAGAGGGAGAGAGAAAAAGGAGAGTCAGGTGATATGTATTCAACAGTCATAGTGGCTCCTTTAGAGGATGACGAGCTGCTTTAATTTTCTGCTTGGTATACTTTCTTATGTATTGAATACTTGCATGAGCTTTAGGGTTTTGTTGCAGAGTACATTTGCTACAATTATCTCTTTTTTCCCCCCAAATTTTCAGTTCTGAGTGAAAAGAACAATTTGTTTACGCATTTGTCTCCACCGCTAAGAACATAAGTTATTGGAAAGCTGGAACCATATCATATTAACATTTATAAAGTAGATGGCATAAATTAAACATTCCATTCATCTATTTTGAATTGGTTTTCTTTTACACAATTTAAAAGTTGCTGTTCTGTNGTTCTGAGTGAAAAGAACAATTTGTTTACGCATTTGTCTCCACCGCTAAGAACATAAGTTATTGGAAAGCTGGAACCATATCATATTAACATTTATAAAGTAGATGGCATAAATTAAACATTCCATTCATCTATTTTGAATTGGTTTTCTTTTACACAATTTAAAAGTTGCTGTTCTGTTTAGCATTCCTCCCTTACCTACAGAGTGTAATTTCTAAGACCACCAGTGAATGCCTGAAACAGTATCTAGCAGTAAACCCTATATATACTATGTTTGTTTTTTTCTATATGGACATACCTATTGTAATGTTTAGTTTACAAGTTAGGCACAGTAGGATAGTATCCTAATTGCCTGTGTCTCTACTCTTTCACTTTGGGGCTATTATTAACTAAAACAAGGGTTATGTGAGCACAAGTGCTACAATGCTCGGACAGATGTGATATCCAAGAAGGCTCCTAAGTGACTAAACAAGTGCAGTGGATATAGCACAGATACTCTGAATAAAGTAATGAGTCACATACCAGGTGTGCTGGAGAGGGATGGGCCAAGGTTTTATCATGCTGCTCAGAACAGCTCTCAATTTTAAACTTACAAGTTGTTCATTTCTGGAATTTTCCATTTAATATTTTCACATCCTGGTTGACCACAAGTAACTGAAACCGTGGAAAATGAAACCAAGGAAAGCAAAAACATGGAAGAGAAGGGACCACTATACTTCATTTCCTGTAACATTAGTATTATACTTAGATGTAGAATTGACTCTTGAATAACGTGGGAGTTAGGGATGGTAGCCCTCTGCATAGTCAAAAATCCACATAAAACCTAACAGTTGGCCTATGGTTTCACATCTGCAAATTCGACCACAGTTGTATAGCACTTTAGTATGTGTTTATTTTTAAGAATCCACATATAAGTGGACACATGCAGTTCAAACCTGTGTTGTTCAGGGGTCAACTATATTTATAAATTTGTCTCCATAAGTACAAGTTCCTTGAGGCAGATCACATGCATCCCTTATAAAGCCTCTAGTAATTCATTGCAAAGTATAGACTTTGCATAAAGTTTGCTGAACTTGTTGGATGCTAAGTAATTGCAAACCTTACTCACTGCTCAGACCTCATTTTTTCCACTCATATTCTTCTTTGTCACAGTGGAGCTTTGAGTCTAGAACACACTAATACCTGTTGTGAGAGCATGAATCTAGTAAGGAATGTCTGTAATATAAGCTTTTTGAACAACGTAACAGTGGAGCAGAAGTCCCTCTATTGTGAATAAAATCCACAACTTGAATCTGGAAGAAGACTTGTTTAAGAAGAAAGTCTGGAAACAAATGCCATGATCTTGATGGAGAAAAGCAAAATATGATTGACTAAGTTTCCTTTTTTAGTCTGTGCTGTGTGCTAAGCTGCTTTAGTCATGTTCGATTGTGGGACCCTATGGACTGTGGCCCACCAGGCTCCTCTGCCCATGGGATTCTCCAGGCAAGAATATTGGAGTGGTTTGCCATGCCCCCTTCCAGGGGATCTTCTCAACCCAGGGATCAAACCCACGTCTCTTATGTCTCCTGCATTGGCAGGTGGGTTCTTTACCACTAGTGCCACCTGGGAAGCCCCTTTTCAGTCTTGGGGACAAATTTATTATTTTCCAGAATTAAGATAAAGGGAGAAAAAAAAGATACATCTCTTCTTCTGCTGCTGCTGCTGCTAAGTCGCTCCAGTCATGTCTGACTCTGTGTGACCCGACAGACGGCAGCCCACCAGGCTTCCCCATCCCTGGGATTCTCCAGGCAAGAACACTGGAGTGGGCTGCCATTTCCTTCTCCAATGCGTGAAAGTGAAAAGTGAAAGTGAAGTCGCTCAGTTGTGTCCAACTCTTAGCGACCCCATGGACTGCAGCCTACCAGTCTCCTCCGTCCATGGGATTTGCCAGGCAAGAGTACTGGAGTGGGGTGCCATTGCTTTCTCCATCTCTTCTTCTACCAACATATTAATAATAAAGTACAGTGGCAGGAAAGAGGAGATAAATCCTGAATTACTTTGTTTAACATACTGTCTGTGGACCTGGCCATCTGATTAAAAAACTGAGATGAACACAAGCAAAGAAATACAAGCCAGTGTATAATTCACAGATACACTTTCATGAAATACTAAGGTTAACTTTTCTAGAAAGGCAGGAAATACCTGCTACAGGATGGGAAGACTTCCATTCAAACCAAATAAATTATTAGTCAAATAAAATAAATTAAATGATGAGGTCTTGTAGAAATATCAAAAATCCCCAAATTGATGTTAAGAGGTTAAGGGTTTAATTTCAGGTTCTGTCTTTAATTAAATGTAGAATCTTGGACCTGTAATTAAACATTTATAGGCCATGATTTTCTTTTTTTTCAAAATGAGGAAATTAAAACTGAAAAATTGTTTTCAAAAAATTTTGTTGTTGTTTTGAATAATCCAGCACACTGTCTTAAAATGTAAGTTTAGAAAAGTTGCATGTATACAAACATAAAAATGAAGCTGTTCTGATTGAAGCTGGCATGAGTGCCTGGAACCATTTGTTTACACAGACTGCCTTTGAGGGAAATCCAAGGAATTCCAGACTCCACGAAGCTCAGTGTCAAAGTTGCTGGACAGCATGATCCTTGGAGTCACATCCATTTCCGACTGACTACAATTTAAGGACCCTAATAAAATTAACTACTCAAAGTAAAAAATTCAGGTACTATGTTGGGTGTAGATTTCAGCCTGGGAAACATGGAAGCACCAACATCCAATGATGACAGAGTTATTTTCACACCTTGGTTGCCCTGTGACTGAAAATCTTTCATAAGTACTAGAAAATTTCTATAAGATCTTGACAGGAATCGAGTAAAGGGACAAAGCAGGTAGTTAAACAGTTAATCCCACCAGGAGATTGTAAGTAGAAAAATATAGGAGACCTCTGTAAGTTAATGATTACTCAAGAAAACAAGTTTGCTTAACCTCAAAACCAAGCAAGCTTGCTTAGCAATCCAGCTATGCAGCAGAAGCCCAAGACATGACCCCAAACAATAAAAGAACAATAGCATGAGCCTCACATCGTGCCCAATGAGCGCCATACGTTAATGATCCCTAGGACATGCTCTCTACACACATTAAAAAACAATAATTTGTGAACCTAACTTGACCATTCAGGAAAAAGAAAACTCCCCTGCTTAACCTGGAAAAGGAGCTGATGATGAAAGCATGACGTCTACTCAAGAAAAGCCAACAAATTCTTCCCCTCCCCACTTTTCCTTTGATAAACTGTAGCCCATTAAGTTCTCAGAGCACAGTATCCACCTGTAAGCCTAACAAGCATCCTATTCTAATGTTGCTGTTCAGTTGCCCAGTCGGGTCAGACTCTTTGAGACCTCAGGGACTGCAGCATGCCAGGCCTCTCTCCCTCACCATCTCCTGAAGTTTGCCCAGGCTCATGTTCATTGGATCGCTGATGCCCTCCAGCCATTCTAATAATCACTTACCTGTCACTTTGGCTCACACTCAATTCTTTCTGTAGTAAGACATAAAAAACTATGGTACTGGAGTTCTTTGGAGCCTCCAAAATGACACCAAAACAGTTTCAATCTTATCACCTATTCTAGTTTATTTGACTACTTATAAGCCACTGAAAAGACCCTAAGAGATCTTTGTCTACTGAAACTACTGAAATTTAATTCTGATTCTTATAGTAAGTCCTCTACTTTTCCAAGTTCTAAGCAAGTGTGATTGTCTTAGGATAAACTTAACTTTTAGCTTTTCCCAGGCTACCTAACTCTTACTGTAGCTAGTTCATCACTGGTCCAATGACAACTATTTGGGAACCGTTGATCTAGTCTAGTTTCAAAAAGTACAAAGCTCTATATTCACCCAAAACACAAACACACTGGTTTTCTATATAAATCCTCAGATCTCCATACTGCTTTCTCCCAAACAATAGATGAACAAACAAACAAAAATGCTTTCCAAAGTCTCACTTTAATTTGCAAGGAGAATGAACACTTTTGTATACATAATGTTAATACTATACACAATATTAATATTTTTCTCTGCTATATTTTGTAAAACTCACTGAAGAAACTAGAAGAAAATTAAGGCTTTCCATACCATTTTCTTGACCCCCTCTTAGTGGACTGAGCTGAGTGACTTTAAAATTGAACCAGGTTCTGCTGGCTTCTGGCACAATGGAGAATCAGAATAGGTAGGAATGAATTCCAGAATTAAAACTGTTGCTTTCGGTGTACACGTCCCTCCTCTACAACATGGCCTGATGAATGTCAGCTTTTTAATATTCTATGATTTGGTATCCACACAAAATGACTCCATTTAATATTTTATTTTATTATCTTGGGGCTATATTTCATATCTAACTCATTTGGAGGGCTCCTTTAGATATGCACTCATATAAAAGAAAATGTTCTCAAGAAATGTACATGGCATAATATGATGTTACATATTTTAAAAAGTGGAAATAAAGTGTAATGAGATATGCTACATGTTAAAATGGACAGATTCATCAATGAACAGAATATAGGGGTAAAGATTAAAGAAACTTACCTAGTCAGTTTGCCACTTGAAAGTGGGATTTCAAATCAATGAAGAAAAAAAGAACTTTTAATAAATAATATTGAAGCATGTAGCTAATTTTCTAGGGGAAAAAAGCTGGAGCTACATGCATTAAAAAAAAATTAACTCCACATAGATCAAAAATGTAAAAAGTAAGTCACAAAATGTTAGAAGTAAACGTAAGTAACTGTTAAAAATATAATCTTGGGTTAAAAAAGCCTGTTTGCTTAAGCAAGATACCAAAGCCAGAACTCACACACACACACACACACACACACACACACACACACACAGAACTATTAGTTTTAATTACACAAAAATAAAAAATACTATGTGCATAAGCACCACAAACAAACAAAAAAACTGAAAAAATATGTTAACAACATATTTGACAAAGCTCTAATACACTTTATATATAGTCAGGGTTAATTTATTCATTGCGTAGAGGTCTTTCAAATAAACAAGTATCCAATTCCATTCCCCATTGCAATGAAAATAATAAAATACTTAGGAATATACCTACCTAAAGAAACTAAAGATCTAAATATCAGTTCAGTCGCTCAGTCGTGCCCGACTCTTTGTGACCCCATGAATTGCAGCACGCCAGGCCTCCCTGTCCATCACCAATTCCCAGAGTTCACTCAGACTCACCCCCATCGAGTCAGTGATGCCATCCAGCCATCTCATNNNGGTGTGCTGCGATTCATGGAGTCACAGAGTCGGACACGACTGAGCAACTGAACTGAGATATAACTCTAGATTTCTTGGCTCAGTGGTTAAAAAAAAAAATCTGCCTGCCAATTCAGAAGATGCTGGAGATGTGAGTTCAAGGATTCCTTGGTCAGGAAGATTCCCCTGGAGGAGTAAATACTCCAATATTCTTGCCTCGGAAACCCCAGAAACAGAGGAGCCTGCTGAGCTACAGTCTGTGTGGTCTCAAAGAGTCAGACACGACTGAACACTTAAGCACCCCACACAGTAGATTTCTTAAGATGTGAACCAGTATGGCTGGTACATTGAACTAGCAGGACTTACTAGAATCATCAAAGCAACTTTACTTGTGGTTCTAGTCCCTTTAAGCTTACTTCTCAGTGGGGATGATTCTGCCTTCTTCCTGGATTTTTCTCCTGACTTGTAGGTAATAAAAGTTCTATAGTCACTAAATTCCAACCCCAGTTCATTTTACTAGCCAGTCCCAGATGGTAATGTCACCTAAAAAAAAGATGCACAACCTGAGAGTTGAGAGTTCAGTTTTATTTGAGGGAAAATGGGGACTGGAGCTGGGGAGACAGAACCTCAGATAGCTCTGAGAGACTGCTCCAAAGATGTAGTGGAGGAAGCTCAATATATATGATTCTATAGAAGGGGGAGTTCAATGCAATCAAGTGCTTAATTTACAAAAACTCTTTATAGCATTGTTAGTCATGAGGAGCTGATAATCACCCTAAGAAAATTAGTGCTTTTCTAGATTTGAGGCGATGAAAGGACTGGGATCACGAAATCAGTTCCTGAAAATAATTATCAAAAGACCTGTTCTACCAGTTTCCCTGGAGCACAGAGTGCCTCATTCTCCACCCTGAGCTTCCTGGGGCATGCTGAAGGTCAACAGCTGCAGCACAGGGTTCATTCTCCACAGAGGCAGATGGCAAACACCCTTGTTGTTGTTCAGTCACTGGCAAACGCCCTTGGCAAGCACCAGTTTGTAATGGACAATAACCAAGACTCCAAGCTTGACTGAATGTTGAATTTGACCCTATTCCCCAGCCCAGCCTGCTATGGGAAGCTGCTTAAATGCACCTTCCTTTTCTCTTTTCTTGGTCTACTCTTCTGCCTTGTCTTTTTCCAACTTGCTATTATGGTTTCTAAGCCAGCATTAGTCAGAGGGTAGGGGAGGGAGAGGAGTGACAAGAGAAATAGGATAGTTGTCACTTAACTGGAGTGGGCTTAAGAGGGCTTCATGCCTCCAGGACCTAGCAGATGTTTGAAGCTGACATTTATCCCTCCTGAGAGTCGGACATGACAGAGCGATTGAACTGAACTCAGAGACTTTGTGCATTTTCCTCCAGGTGCTGTTTCCCATCTGTCCCAGCATTTCAGGTGTGTCCCTCCAAACAGCAGACTTTTTCTGTTGGGGTCCCACTGCTCTTCCTTGGGCAGGATTTCAAATGGATCTAGCCCATTTTTCTTTTCCACCTGACCCACATTTGATATGTGAAAAACAACAGGCTCAAGACTGGAGAGAAGCCTCCTGGGACTAATACAGAGTGAGAGAACAGGGAGAGGAAAAGTGAGAGACACAGACACACCCATGGAGAAAACCAGGAGATGAGAGAGGAAGGCAGGGAGCAGATGGCACAGGGCCTTGAGGGCCTGCACCTTAGAATCTGGGGTACAACTCAGCTCTAACAAGTTAATGCAGGTTCCTCAATAAATACTTGTCGAGGTGTTTTTCTTGTTTCACTTAATTTTTGTACTTAAGAACTGCACAGTCAAATTGAGGAGATAAACAGGTACATCAGTGCATTACAGTACAGGATGGAGACATGAGAAGAAATACATCACACTGTGAGCAGAAGAGCCAGCTTTCCTGGGCTCAGGGAGGACTAAGAAGGGCTCCACAGAGAAGGCATCACTGGGTGGTATCATGTGAAGAAGAGCTGCTAGGGTAGAACCAACTGGGCTGATATCAAGCATAAGTAGGCCACTGGTGATGTGAGTGTGGAGGGGAGTGAGGGAAAGAAGAAGGAGACAGATCTTGGATGAAGGGCTAGCAAGATTTGGGAGCCAGAAAGCAGTACAAGGAGGCAAACCAAAGTGCCATCTCCTTCCCTTCCCAGGGACCACATACCCTCAGGGTGAGACTGGAGGAAAAGGACCTCTCAGTGGTTGTCTCCACTGCAGCATATTTTTTTAGACAATTGGCATTGCTCAAACCTGAGTCTCATTGCCAGGAAGTTTCACAAGGCAGATTTGCCAGGGGAAGTCCCTGGAATCTCCTGGACTTCTTCTTGCTTCCTTCCCATAAGAGAGGCTGTCGAAAACTCGAGGCATAAAAGGCCCAGAGTATGGGCATCCCAGAGAAACTGACCAGGGATATGGGAGTGATTGCCATGGATCAGAAGTCTTTCTGGAAAGGTGAGCTCTGGGCTGATAATTCAGCAGGAGGTTGATGAGGAGAGAAGGTATAACCTAGATAACTTAGACCAATAGAAGAAGTGGTGATCTTCTGGGACTCCAATCTCTCTGTTCACCTCCTTATCAATACCTATTGAACCAAGACAGCTGCATCAGGGACCATCGGATCTTTCCCAGACGGGCAAGGGAGCAGCAGTGGCCAAAGCCCTTCGGCCCATTGGGGGTGTTGTCAATCTGTATGCATTTGCACAGAGGTGCCTCTTGTCCAGATTGTGATGTACGAGCACTGTCTTGGGAGTCCCATGATTCATGGACTATACTTTCTGCACATTTTAAAAATTTGGAGGCCTCATATTTCTTGTCTGCAGAATGATTCATTGGTAGATGCTTTCTAAAACCGTCTTTCAGCTCTAAAGTTCTGATCCAAAACTCTGACTTTTGTGGTGGCTGGGAAATTGGATAAAGGTGGGGCTGAGACTAAATACACAGGGCTATGGTGAAGAAGAGAAGTGGGCTGGGAGGAGAAAGAGTGTGTCTTACGGAGGAAAAGGAACCATTTCATCATGTCCTTGCGTCTTCCTGCTTGTCTATGCTCCTGAGTCAAGCATACCCACTTGGAAATGGCAAGAGCATGTTGAGGTTCTCAGCCTTGAGTCCTTGGGAGAGCAGCCCACAGGGAGCCTGCATTTTGAAAAGGGCCTGGAGGCCAACCTGACAGCAGGTGAGGCAATGAGCATTCTCCTACCTGCTTAGTTGGTGTGAGGAGGACCAGATCCCTACCTGCTCTGCCTAAAAGTGACATGAATCAGCAGGACAGAACCCTAGAGTTCACTTCCCCAGCCCCAAGCTCTGTGAGGAAGGCACCCACTTCAGTAGCTGTCACCCAAAGTTTCATCTCATTTTTTCCCAAGGTTTATTTATTTATTTTTGGCTGGGCTAGGTCTTCGTTGCTGTGCGTGGGCTTTCTCTAGCTGCAGTAACCAGGGGTTACTCTGTAGATGTGGTGCACAGGCTTCTTATCATGGTGGTTTCTCCTGTTGCAGAGCATGGGCTTTAGCGGGCGGACTCAGGGGTTGTGGCACCTGGGCTTTGCTGCTCAGTGGCACGTGGGATCTTACCAGACCAGGGACTGAACCCTTGTCCCCTGAATTGGCAGGCGATTTCTTAACCACTGGACCACCAGGGAAGCCCTGTCTATGAATTTTTTATGTTAAGACCTACCCCCAGACTATTATACGCCAAGAAGCACTCGGCATATTATATGCCAAATGTCAAATGTCACAGCCAAATATCTCCTCCATTGCTGTTCCTGCCACTCTTCATTTCATTTTTAACTGCCTTTCCCTCCATTTTCAAACCCTTCAAATGTCCTAGTGTTGGTAATTCTAGATAATGTCCCCAGGGAAGGGGTTATAGTTCAAGGACTCTTGCCTTTTGGGTGATATTTCCAGGACCAGAGTCCTGCCCTTTCCTTTCCTTTAGCAGAATAGATGAAGGCTATGCTGCAAGGAGGTCCAACCAGTCCATTCTAAAGGAGATCAGTCCTGGGTGTTCTTTGGAAGCAATGATGCTAAAGCTGAAACTCCAGTACTCTGGCCACCTCATGCGAAGAATTGACTCATTGGAAAAGACTCTGATGCTGGGAGGGATTGGGGGCAGGAGGAGAAGGGGATGACAGAGGATGAGATGGCTGGATGGCATCACCGACTCGATGGACATGAGTTTGAGTGAACTCTGGGAGTTGGTGATGGACAGGGAGGCCTGGCGTGCTGCGATTCATGGGGTTGCAAAGAGTTGGACACGACTGAGCGACTGAACTGAACTGATGATGGTCTTACCAATCCTTCCAGGGGAGGTGTCCTGTGGAGAAAAGGCTTGACAGGACCTTAAACAGGAAGGCTTAGAGCACTACCAGAGCCAACTCACACTACTCAATTCACCTTCAGAGTTAGCTGTCTGTACACAGGGTGACTATTCATCTCAGTTCACCCAGGAGAGTTCTGGTCCACACTGTTGCCCACAGGGAAATGATTGATAATGCTCCTCTTCACTCTCCAAAGAGTCCGATTGGACAATAAACTATTTGGTCACCTTAACTATATTCAGTTTGAGACTAGGCTGTGAGCCCCTTGAATACAGGGACAGCATTGGCTTCATCCTTGTTTCTCCAGGATCCAGGGCAAAACTTGGCACAGAGCAGGTGGTTTGATAAATTTTTGTTGGATGAATGAATGAGCAAATGAATTCCCAGCTTGGAAAATGTTTCTCTGTAGGGCCGTAGACTGTAAGACACCCAAGGGCTGGGTACACCAAAGCCTATAGAGGGACCTCAGCAGCTGTGGTTGGATCGCTCAGAGGAAGCACACCTATATGTTTCACATAGGCACACCCACTCACTCACTACCACAGTCTGAGGCGAGAACCATGTTGGGCTCAACAAATTTCCTTCCTGTCCACCTCTCACAGGTTTAATGGTCTTGCTGCTTCTTCAGGAAGGTAAGCAATCTGTGAGTTTACATCTTCCTGGGTCCCTTGGGCTGTGTCCTTTCTGATGTTGGGTTTATATCTCTTCTTACGACTCTCCCAGCTTCTGACATTAACATATTGATGACTCTGAGTTTTTATTCTGTGTATCTCTTTGTGCGTCCATGGCTCTGTTCTGTCCTTTGAGCCTCTTTCTCTGCCTCTCACTGACCTCAATATTGTGTATCATCTCTCTATCCACTTATATCACTGTGTCATCCATCTCTCCATCCACACTAAATCTCAGTGCTCTGGGAATGTTTGCCACGTGGATGATATATATGTCTCTCAATGTGTCTCTTAACTGGAGTCTGGATGCTCAAGAGACTCCAGCGCAGAGGGCCCAGGCTGAATGACCCTCAGAGGCTCTGACTGAATAAGTAAAGGAGGCAATGACTTTGGGGAAGAAACTTGTGGCAGTCTGGGCTCTGAGATCATCACACTGGGTTCCCCATTGTCCCTCTTCCCTCTACTCCAGGATCTGCCTACAAACTGGTTTGCTACTTTACCAACTGGTCACAAGACAGGCAGGAGCCAGGGAAGTTCACCCTTGAGAGCACTGATCCTTTCCTATGTTCTCACATCATTTACTCATTCGCCAGCATCAGTAACAACAAGGTCATCATCAAGGACAAGAATGAGGCGAAGATTTACCAGACCATCAACAATCTCAAAACCAAGTCAGTAGGAGAGGAGTGGGGAGCACCCAGGGTGGGTTTTGGGGGAGAGAAGATAGCTGTAAACTGGGCCTAAGGCCTTCTGTCTCCATTCACTCATTTGTGCATTTATTCATGTGTATTTCCTTGGGTATAACCCCGATCCTTCCTGTTCTTCTTCCCTCTGCCTCATCCTTTCACTAAACTTAGCTGCTAAGCAGCCAGGGCCCATTTATCCATATTCTAGCCCTAACTCTTCAGGCAAAGTTTTCCCTGGCAGCCAGCAAAGAAATAATCAGCTTATGAAACTCCAGTACTTTGGCCACCTCATGCGAAGAGTTGACTCATTGGAAAAGACTCTGATGTTGTGAGGGATTGGGGGCAGGAGGAGAAGGGGACGACAGAGGATGAGATGGCTGGATGGCATCACTGACTTGATGGACACGAATCTGAGTGAACTCCGGGAGCTGGTGATGGACAGGGAGGCCTGTTGTGCTGTGATTCATGGGGTCATAAAGAGTCGGACACGACTGAGCGACTGAACTGAACTGAACTGAAAGAGGTTACATATTGTATGATTCCACTTTTAAAACATTCTTGAAAAGAGAACAGATTGGTATTGTCAGGGTTTAAATTAAAGTGTTTGATCGCTCAAAAGAAAAAAAGAAAGAATCAGCTTATTCTTCTGTTCCAGGAATCCCAAACTGAAAATTCTCTTGTCTATTGGAGGGTATCTGTTTGGTTCCAAAGGGTAAGATCACAGCCTCTGTATTTTTCATTCTGCCATGTAGTTTCTTCTCTATTTTCCTTTTTTGGGGGGTGGTGTCCTGGGTCTTTGCTGCTACGCACAGGCTTTCTCTAATTGTGGTGAACGGAGGCTGTTCTTCATTGTGTGCTTAGGCTTCTCACTGTGGTGGCTTCTCTTTTTGTGGAGCACGGGCTAGAGCACATAGGCTTTAGTAGTTGCGGCATGCGGGCTCTGTAGTTGTGGTGCACAGGCTTAGTTGCCCCACGGCATGTGGCACCTTAGTTCCTTAGACCAAGGATCGAACCAGCACCCCTTGCCTTTGCAGGCAGATTCTTAACCACTGGAGCACCAGGAAAGTCATGGTACGGGTGATTTCTAATTGCCACTGCTTTTCCTCTTGAAAAGAAACATTGAACTGGGCTTTAGAAAGGTCCTTCCTTGGCTTAGATGGCAAAACTGATCTGAGTTTTGTCATAGGTTGAGGCATAGCCCTATGTTTTCTGACATCTTGGAAGGAACTCTGCAGGAGCTTAAGAAACCGTGCTGGGAGCGGCATTCAGTAAACTCTATTATTCACATGAAGGTTGTTCACCTGATGGACTATGGGGAGATGGCTTTAGTTGGGAAATTTAATTTTTTAAGGGATTAAGGGATTTGAGGGCTTGCCTTTCACCTTGAATAGGGGTCAGGTGAGTGCTTTCCTAAAACCAAGTCCTTGACCAGCAGCAGTCAGGGAACCGTAGTTTCCGGGGCCATAGTTGTGTAGCTGGATGGCCTGAAAGTGCAGAGCATAGGGACAATTGGGTAGGTCTTGCTTAAAGCAGAATAGCTATTACTTTGAAACAAATATTACAAATTATAATTCTATTCACAGGAAAATTTTACTCTATTTGCCTCAAGACCTAAATAAACACAAATCTGTAAAGAAGAAAGGCATCTTTTTGCAATCTTCAAATACAGTTAATCTAACTAACTTTGAATTTCTTCTGCTTTAATTTTTTTTAAGTGCCAGCATTTTAAAAAAGCTGAGAGATCTTAATCTTAGCCAGCAGAGGTTTTCGGCTTTCACAAGAAATCTCATAAGACATCTTTTTTGTGCAGCTGGTCAGTATTCTCTATAGCTGGAGTAAGCAGGGGAAAGAAGTAACATTAGAAGACCTATGTAGATGAGTTACCTAGGGGAAGTTAACAAAATACCTCTCTGAGCTCAGTGTACCCATCTGTAAAATGTACATCACAACATCTGTTTCTTAAGGTGCAGGCAAAAATTTTGAGTGAGGTAACATATGGCATGTGCCTGCTTTAGTTATCATTCAGTTAACTAATGCCAACTTTTCCTTCCTTTCTCTTCTTCTTTTATTCTGAATACATTCACCTGTGAAATAATAGGATTGACCTAATTAATTTTTAAAGTCTTTACCAGTTCAAAACTTATAAAATACTTAGCAATACAATTTCTATACACAGACAGAAAAAAGATCAACCTATCTAAATTATTTGGTTCTACATTAACTTCATCATGATCTCCTGTCAGTTTTTAATAGGTTTTCATGGTAACTGTCCCTCTGATTCCCAGATTCTCTCTCATTCATAATACTTGCCTATCCTTGATTCAATTAAAAATATCTTCATTCATTCATTCTTGCTGCTGCTGCTAAGTTGCTTCAGTCGTGTCCAACTCTGTGTGACCCTATAGATGGCAGCCCACCAGGCTCCCCCATCCCTGGGATTCTCCAGGCAAGAACATTGGAGTGGGTTGTCATTTCTTTCTCCAATGCATGAAAGTGAAAAGTGGAAGTGAAGTCGCTCAGTCGTGTCTGACTCTTAGCGACCCCATAGACCGCAGCCTACCAGGCTCCTCCGTCCATGGCATTTTCCAGGCAAGAGGACTAGACTGGGTGCCATTGCCTTCTCCTCATTCATTCTTAAGTGCATGCATTCATTTTTCAATAAGTAATTTGCTAAGTACTCCTTGTATATTTGTTTAGTGGTTGAAACTAGGACTCTGGAGATTAAAACATTTGGTGTGGATTTCTCTTTAGCTATATGCAAGCTGTGTGCAAGTTGTTTGACTTTAGGCAATTTCTTCTCTTTTTTTAAAGGCAATTTTATAATGTCATTATGCTTCATTTTCTAAAAAAATTCATAATGAAGAAAATAACAGAATCAACTTAAAGATGAAGCTGTGAGGGCAGGCAATACAAACAAACTGTTTAGGCAGTGCTGATGTGCAATAAGGGCCCAGTGGTTGCAATAATTATTGTTATTCATTAACTTTGTCACTATTATTAAATAAATGACAGTCTTTGTGCCAGGTGCCATGCAGCAGTGCTTAAAAATGTGTACCACACAGATTTTTCTTCTCTGTTGAATGGTTGTCTTTCCTAAAACTGGAGGCTTCTGCCCAGAGCATCAGAGCACCTCTAATCAGAGCATCAGATGCAACTGCTTTCTAAAAGTGGTTCCCTTGCTTTTCGTCTAAGCACTGTGAACACCTTTGAAATATAAGAGAAAAGTTACAAACCTACTTCTACCATTGGTTTTCAGCTAATAGACCTGGTTCTGCTATTTCCTCCACATGCTGCTAAGATATATACAGGAACAAAATCCTCATTAAAAAAATTTTTTTTACAAAAGTATAGTTACAATATATTAGCTTCAGGCATACTACATAGTGAGTCAATATTTTTACAGGTTATACTCCATTTAAATAATGGCTATATTTTCTTGTACTGTATAAAAATATCTTTATTTATTTTATACATAGTAGTCAATGTCTCTTAATCCCATACCTTTATTTCTCTACCATTCCCTTTCCCCCCGGTGACCACTATTTTGTTTTTTCTACATCTGTGAGTCTCTTTCTCTTTTGCTGCATACATTTGTTTGTTTCATTTTTTAGACCCATGTATAAGCTATAACATACAGGCAAATCTTCAATTTAATGTTGATCGAAACAAATGAATTCAAGACTCTGAATCTTTCTGGGATGGGAGATATTATGAGAGGTGGGAGGTGATACAAGTCAAAGGATACATCCTCTGGAAAATACTGATATCTTGTCTACAGATTTGGATTTTAAATCTTGTTGTGGAGTACAGGCCCTCCGCATGGACAGCTCAGAGTCAACTTCCTGGCTTAAGAATTCTAGTTCAGATGAAAGCCGTGGAAGGTTGCTGCTGCTCAGGGTCCTCCTGGATTTTCATGAGAAAGGACTGTAGAGACCTGGATTGCTTATTCAGGACTGGGTTGCTTATGTGGGGAAAGAGAAGTTCCTATGAAGTCCAGCTCTCTTTTTAGAAAGCTTTCCAAAATGTGGTCACTTTGAAATAGATGAGGCAGGATCAATGTCTTCAGTCCCATTTTAAAGATGGGCCAGACTGAACCCAGAGAGCTACTTGGTGACAAAGAGGTCACTAGAAAGGACTCTGACCTGGGACTCAAATTTAGATCTTTTGATCCTCAGCCCATCACATTGCAAATTGCTTTTTCAAGGGTGTAAGATGTTAAAGAAAGTCAGAGGTGGATAGTAATTAAAGAAGGAAAAACAGATTTTATTCATGAAGTATTGTAATAGGGGAAAGGAGACCTCAGGATAGTACTGTACTCAGTGCTGGATACAGCAGAGACAAAAGTGGATTTATAGCCAAGAAGCAGGTTGTTCGTGGGTGTCAGTAGATGGAAAATTCCTAAGAGGAAACATTAGGGCTAGGGAGATTCTTGCGAAACTGACTCAACAGAACTCTTGTTGAAGGCAGGCCAGGATGATAAGATATCACCTGGGGGATGGTAGGGGATGAGGATGATACTGAGGGTGAGCTGATACCAAGGGTGGGGGGATTCTCATTAAGCTAATTTAGGATTCTGCAAAGATAGGGACAGAAGCCCGAGGTCAAGGTCGAGTTGAGAAGAGAATTCAGAGTACTTGGACTAAAGTTTGGGCTTCCCCAGAGGCTGTGGTCAAGAATCCACTTGCCAATGCAGGAGACACTCGTTTGATCCCTAGGTCAGAAAGATCCCCTGGAGAAGGAAACGGCAACCCACTCCAGTATTCTTGCTGGGAAATCCTATAGATAGAGGATCCTGGCGGGCTACAGTCCACGGAGTCGCAAAGAGTTGGACATGGCTTAGCAACCAAACGACTCAAGTTTGGTCAAGGAGAGCCTCTGCCATAGGCAGCTCCATTATCCTGCAGAAAGGGCTGCAGAGAACTCAGTCCTCCTCTACCCAACTCCATTGATTTTCTGGCCTAGCAATCCTTTCTCTCCCCATTTGTTCCAAAAGAGGCAGGAGTTGGGATAGAAAAATAGTGAGAAAATATTGGGGAAAGGAAGACTATATCAGGATTTCTGTAAAAAAAAAAAAAAAATACGTTGTGTTATGTCTACTTCTTCTTCCCAAGAAACACCTGTCTTTCTTCTACCCAGGTTCCATCCCGTGGTTGAATCTTCTTCATCAACCTTGAAATTTGTCAACTCTGTAATCCTATTTCTGAGGAATCATAACTTTGATGGACTGGACATAAGTTGGATCTACCCAAATGTAAAAGACAACACTCATTTCACTGTGCTGATTCATGTAAGGCAAATTCCACATTACGTGAAACCCACGGCCATACCAGGAGAAAAAAAGGAAGAGACTGGCTCTTGTTGGAAGATAGTCCCTTCCTTCCAGAAGCCCCAACTCATGAAGGAAAAGCCCTTGGATCTAGTTTAGTGCAAGGACAACATCAAAGAACAGAGCCTCCTTATAGAACAAACGACACCGAAACAAAGCAACATCCATGTAAAAGAGTATAGGGCCATAGACTCTCCTGAGCACTGGAATAGTCTCATAAAGTTCTATCACATAGATCAGAGAATCTACTAGGAGGAAGCCCAGATAGTTCTTGAGTACAGTGAGGCTGGTGGTCCTCCTGCGTAATGTGGACATTCCTGAGCTTGAGGCAGGAGGCATCCCCATTTGGGAATGGGGAGAAAAGTTTCCATGTTTCCATCTAATGTGGTTCTAGAAATTTCAAATCGGGTAAGAATCTTAGGTCTGTGCTCTGGGAGGGAGCACTGACTTGTGGGCTTTTTGTTTTTCACAGAAGTTAGCAGAAGCTTTTCAGCAGGACTTTGTAAAATCCACCAAAGAAAGGCTTCTCTTGACTGCAGGAGTTTCTGCAGGGAGGCAGATGATTGACAACAGCTATCAGATCAAGGAACTGGCAAAGTNTGTGCTCTGGGAGGGAGCACTGACTTGTGGGCTTTTTGTTTTTCACAGAAGTTAGCAGAAGCTTTTCAGCAGGACTTTGTAAAATCCACCAAAGAAAGGCTTCTCTTGACTGCAGGAGTTTCTGCAGGGAGGCAGATGATTGACAACAGCTATCAGATCAAGGAACTGGCAAAGTAAGTGCACTGGATCATCCCCTCCATCTCTCTGCTGCCAGCCTGGCCGATGCAAGTGATGCGTGTCAATATGTCTAAGGGATGAAGGAAGAAGGGAAAGCATGGAGTCACTATCCTAACCACATCACCCAGCCAGGAACTTCTCCTTTATGGCTAATTTCAATCCTTCTAACAGCATCCAAAGCTCTACATGAATATGTGTACAGTTGACCCTCAAACAAAGCGAGGGCTAATCCATGTGTAATTTACAGTCAGTCCTTTGTATCCATGGTTCCTTCTCATCTGTGGATTCAGCCAACCCCAGACCCTGTGGTTCCATAGTATTTACTGTTCTGTAGTATAAAAGTGAACTGTGCAGCTCAAGTGTGCAATGTTCAAGGGTCGACTGTAGTTGCTTCTACCTCTGTTCATCACAGAATCTCTTCTTTTGCTTTTGGCAATCTAGAGACCTGGATTTCATCAACCTCCTGTCTTTTGACTTCCATGGGTCTTGGGAAAAGCCCCTTGTCACTGGCCACAACAGCCCCCTGAGAAAGGGACAGCTGGACAGAGGGACAAACTCCTACTACAATGTGGTGAGTCTTAAGGAGAAAGAGTGTTGGGTACGCTGGCTGTGAGAGGAGCTGAGGCCAGTGCAGGTCATCTAGAGTTAATTCCATCTCAAACTGAGGAAGAGATGCATTTCCCAAGAGGGACTCAGATAACCCTGGAAGCTGATAAGAACAGGGAAAATGCTTGGACCAGGCACAGTAAAATGTCTCCTAGAAAATGTCAGAGGACTTTGCAACTGAAATGTCCTAAACTTTTTCTCTGACTCAAGATGTCAGTCACCCCAGTCTTCTCTTAATTCTCCATCCTTGATACATTCCCTGAAACCTACATGGATGTACAGAACTTAGTACTCTCCTGTATGTGCCCACATTCCCTATTTAATTTGATCTTCAAAATAATCTGAGGTTGGCTGGTCAGGAAGCATTAGTTTCACTTCATAGATGATGAAATGGAAACCTGGCAAATTAATTGGCTCTTCAAGTTCTTGCTGATGTGAATATCCTGAAAAGTGGTAGAAAATGGAAAATCCAAGGAAAAAAAGTCATTAACAAAACAGTTTTGTTGTTGTCATGGTACATGTGGACGTATTCCTAAAATTGGGCAGGAAGAAATGTCTGGGTTGTATATTTCCAAGCCTTCATATTTAAAAATACAAAATGGATCAGTCCAAGCTGGGTATACT
This sequence comes from Neotragus moschatus, assembly GCA_006410615.1. Taxonomy (NCBI): domain Eukaryota; kingdom Metazoa; phylum Chordata; class Mammalia; order Artiodactyla; family Bovidae; genus Neotragus; species Neotragus moschatus. Next base: position 231,452 of record SJYA01000464.1, read on the forward strand.
GATTTCCAGTCTGGGGTTTTCTAGAACACCATATGATCAAGTCACATCAAACCAAGCCCCCTTCATTCTTTCCTCTCTCTCAACGATTTTTAAGGATGAGTAGACTTACCCTCCCTTTCTGTAACCCCTTACTCTGTTCTGGAAGCCAGTAAGGCTCAAACTAGCCTCTTAGCTCTTATCTTGCCTCTTGGACCTGATGTTATTGTGAGGCCTCACAGGCTAGTGTCTGATGGCCACAACCCCCATCACCTTCATCAGTAATACAACCCATCCTAGTGTAGACAAATTCCATAGGCTGTTGACTCAAAGGAGAAAGATAGATGGTGACAACCTTGATTTCATGTTTTCTAGGTCACTTGCCTGATTTCTTTTCTGATTCATCGTTCAGTTTTCTTTCATGATTAGAAAAAGCTGACTTGGTCACTTAGTGCTGAAGAGCATTAAGAGCATTAGAATAAACACTCTGGTTCCAATGGGATCCTCCATAGTTACTGATGTAGAGAAGGAATCTTGGAGTCCCTTCTATGAATGTGAGTTGGAGGCTCAGGAAGGCCTGACACCTTTCTTTCCCATACATGCTCTGCCTCAGTCTATCTTCTCCTTCTAGGAATATGCTGTGGGATACTGGATAAACAAGGGGATGCCTGCAGAGAAGGTGGTCATGGGCATCCCCACATATGGACGTTCCTTTACACTGGCCTCTGCAGAAACTGCCGTGGGGGCCCCTGCCTCTGGTCCTGGAGCTGCTGGCCCCATCACCAAGTCTTCAGGCTTCCTCGCTTACTATGAGGTATCTGGAGCTTCCCTGTGCCCTCAGCTGCCCCCTGTGTCTAGATAGGCATTCCAGCTTCAATCTGGCAATAATAGAGTAACACATCCTGAGTTCTGGGAAAGAAAGTATGTAGTGCTATTGGAACATGTAAGAGGAGCTCTGCACCCTGACTTGAGAGGGGGTCAGGGAATGCTTCCTGGAGGAAGTGATGTTAGCTGAAATCTGGAGAGGAGGTGGCACTAGTGAGGAATGGGGATAGGTGAAACAGGTATGGGAGATTGAAAAAGGGAGACTGTTCTACGTTTTTGACTTCAGCAACTAAGTAGATGGTAATGCCATTTTTACTGAGTTGGGGAAGATACGAAGGAGCAGAGTGGGCATTGCTCCCAATCATGAGATCAGTTTTGGACATTCTGAGTTTGAGGAGTAAGTGGGACATCCAAATGCCTGTGGGATGTATAAATAAAAGGTGAGTAGTTCGGTATGTGGGTTTGGACCACAAGAGGCCAGCCTGTGCTAGAGATGTAGCTTCTAAAACTATCAGCATAAAGATGATATGTGAAGCCAAAGTGTGAGAAACAACAAAACCCAAGGACCCCTTGTACTTAAGGGTTAGGCAGAGGAAGAGGAGAACTTTAATAAAACTGACAAGATCTACACGAAGGTAGGCAGAACCCAGAGTGTTCTGTGCCAAAGAACAGAGTGAGAAGTGTGTGTTTCAAGAAGAGGAGCCATAAACCAACACAATACTGTAAAGCAATTAACTTTCAATTAAAAATAAATAAATAAAAAGAAGCAAGGAGCAGTCAAATATGTCAAATTCTGTCCCACAGTCAGACAGACTTAACATTGTAGAGATAACTATCAAAGGTGTTTGGCTGTTTAGACCATCATTCTTTTCTGCTCCTCAATCTGGAGAAAAAATTTTTTTAATGTATAGGAAGCTCTAAGAGTCAAACAGTAATTCAGCCAACAGAAACTCTTGGGTTGCTCCCATATTGCAAAGACTGGGTCCTGTGAGAGCTAGAACTCATTCTTCATCCTTGTCTCAAAGGGCTTACAGTCTAGGTGGAAAGAATGGAGAATACAAATGAAACTAGTTAAATAAGAGTTTTAAAACTATCAGAGTTAATAACTTTACGTAGGTACTGCAAAATGAGATATGATTAAGTGGCCAGTGTGGAGGGCCATGAGTTCAGAAATGGGTGATGGGGAAGGCTCCATAGAAGAGGAGAGATGTATGCTGGATCTTGATGGATAGGAAGGAGTTTGAGCAGGTAAGGAAAGAATAACATCCTACATCTTGGTTTCTGCTTGGAGTCCTAGTATATTCCCTCATCACTGGCATGAGCATGCTACGAACTGCTACTGATGGTCTTGGCATCCACTGAGATATTCTGAGTGTAATGCTCAATTTTTCGTCTCACCTCACATGGGGGAACGACTGAAGAAACGTCAGTTGAGTTGACAAGGGGAAAAGGGAATGAGTCACCATCAGAGTCCTCACTGAATCACTTAATATAAGGAACAAGAGAGGTCAGAGGTCAGACTCTGCTAGAAGGATTTCAATGCAGACCACTGGATACACACTCCCCTATTGCGTGGAAAATTTAGCCTCATTGTTCAGTGTATCACCCTACATTACTATAACTTTGCTAAATTGGTATTTCCTTAAATATTCAACTTTCCACTTATCACCTTCATTGAAGCAATAGGGAAGGAAATGGCAACCCACTCCAGTATTCTTGCCTGGAGAAACCCATGGACAGAGGAGCCTGGTGGGTTACAATCCATGGGGTCTCATCGAGACAAACACGAGTGTAAATAATCTAAAAAGAGTAAGCAAAACAAGATGAGTTTTCTGTGTGGCTTTAAAATGCATTTTTCAATGAAGATTTATCTTTTTTAGTAGCTCTTACTTCTGCTAACAAGAAGAGAAAAATAGCTGGTGATAGAAGGGGAATCCCAGCACAGGCACATTGGGAGGGGGGAGGGACAGAGGGAGAGTAGTGGGGTTGAAGTGGGGGCAAGCTACTGTTGAACTGAACGGTTTCTCGCCATGTATCCATCGCCCCAAGGACCACCAAGACCAGGTTTCGATGCAAACAGCAAGAGGATTTTATTATACCGGCGCGCCGGGGTTCCGTCTCCTTAAGCAAGGAGCGAACTCCGAGTGCTGTTACCTGGTAGCTTTTAAGCAGGCTACTTTTCAAACGGNAGTCTTTCCTTGGTCCCCCCGGGGTTTTTCTCTAAGGACCATGGTCAGAATCTTAGTCAGACTCTTTTCTTGCCTTTTTTCTCACTTTAATTCTCACTCTTCCTGCTCCTTTTTCTTCTTTCCTCCTTTTCTTCTGTCTCCCTTTTGTTACATACTTTATCTGCCTACTTAACTCCTGGAGCGGAACCCCTGAAGTTCCAATGCTGAAGTTGCAATCCATCTAGCCTCTGCAACTTTCTCCTGATATCAGGGGCAGATTGGTTAATGAAGGACATAGCTATAGTGGCCCTATGTTCTTCAGACTCAGGATCATAAAGGGTAAATCTCCTGAATGCCTCCATAAGTCTATCTAGGAATACAGTAGCCGATTCAGAGGGTACCTGAGTTACCTTTCTTACCTTTGCCAAATTCGTGGGGCGTCTTGCAGCCCCACAGAGACTCACCACCAGAGCCTGGAGATAAACCCTCAGGTGCTCCTTACCTGCAGCAGTATTATAGTCCCAGTTAGGTCTAGTTAACGGAAATCCAGCGTCTATCTCATTTGGCAGCGCAGTTGGGCGTCCGTCATCTCCTGACACATTTTTCCGGGCTTCCAGTAGCACCCGCTGCCTCTCCTCAGTAGTGAGGAGGGTCTGTAGAAGCTGCTGACAATCATTCCAAGTAGGCTGGTGCGAAAAAACAAGAGACTCAATTAAGGAAGTAAGGGCATGGGGGTTTTCAGAGAATGAAGGATTGTGAGTTTTCCAGTTATAAAGATCAGAGGCGGAGAATGGCCAGTATTGCACTGGCCAGTTCCCCAGGTTATCAGGTGGACCATACTCCCGGAGGGGGAGGACGGTAGACTCTGGAGTGCCCGCCCGGCAGCTTCATGTTCCCGCCGCAGGTCCTGTCCCCACTTCTTCTGGTTCCGGCGGGGCGGTAGATCTGGCCATTGGGCCGTAGGGGGCAGGCTCAGCAAGGGGGCCAGTGCTGGGGGATAAGGTGGAGGAGGGTCTAGTAGCAGGAGATCAGTTTGGGTGTCTGGGTAAACTTTCTTTGCCGGGGCTACTGGTTTGTTCTTCTCTGCTACAGGTTTTAGAGCGAAAACCTCGGTCGTTATTCCCGGCGACATTCCTGTGGGGGAAAGAAAAGGCCAGACCCACACCGGGGATGATAGGATGAGATCCTCCCATACTATGATGTAGGGCACCTGGTCCAGATGCCCCTGGGGACCAGGGGTGAAAACTGCTGACTTAACTTGCCTGACCTGATCCAAAGAAGAAGACCCTTCGTGTGGCCACCCTGTTTGAAGGCTGGGCCACTCTGTGGAACACAGAGTCTGCCACTTTTCCTTTTTTACATCTACTGAAAGATTACAAGCCCTGGTTTTAACTTCCGTCCAATGGTCCATAGTCAGAGATAAAGGGGTTGTCATAGTCTGTCCCATAGCGGCTGAGTCACGGAAAAGGCAAGTAAGAAGGACTATAAACAAGGTCCAAAGGCTTGACAGAAAAACGAGACAAAGACGACCACTGCGTGCCTCCCACAAAACTGAGACAAAATCAGATGGGAGCTTTCTCAGATGCTCCACCCGAATCAGATGAAGGGGGATCGAATCGACCCCCACTTCCAGACAGACGTCCTGGGCGTCCCCAGGGATCGTCATGAACCTGTCCCGAGAACAGGCTATCAGAAAATCAGGTGGGGGCAGCAGTGATCCAGACACAGAAAGACGACAGAACAGAAAACACAAAGGCAATGCTCGAGTGTACCTCCGAATCCTGAAGTCGTGGTGTCTGGGGCGATCGGAGATCCCGGACGAGCCCCCAAATGTTGAACCGAACGGTTTCTCGCCATGTATCCGTCGCCCCAAGGACCACCAAGACCAGGTTTCGATGCAAACAGCAAGAGGATTTTATTATACCGGCGTGCCGGGGTTCCGTCTCCTTAAGCAAGGAGCGAACTCCGAGTGCTGTTACCTGGTAGCTTTTAAGCACAAAAACCTCAAACGGGCGCGAGCAAGGGGAAACAGTTTGATTGGTTACAGGTGTTGACCTTTCTGAGGATTGGTCCATTGATAACAGGTTACAAATTTGACCAGGTGGCGCCCCTGTGGTGGGCAGTTTCTCAGAACAACAGCTCTTCTGGAAAGTCCCAAGGAAGTTTTATAGGTCACATTTTCATGAATCAGGGATAAACAGGCCATGAGTCCGAGATAACCCTGGGGCAGTTTGGAAAGTCTCTTATACTAAAAAACACATTCTTACACTACAAGGTGGAGAATGATGGTGATGGGCATTGTGATGCTACGTGTCTGTAAAGCACTTTATTGTTTTCAAAGTTGTCTTTTTTTCCCTAACATGTATTAGTTCAGTTGATCGTAACAATATTGTAAGGTAGGTATATAAGATACATAATTATAATTGTTTCTGTTTTGCAAATGAAGACATGGGAAGATTTACTGATCAATACTGAGGCCTGATGTGGAATTCAAGTACTCTCTGCCCTCTAGCTGTTTGTGGTTCCTCCTGATGAGGCCTTAGCATCAACAGTTTCCAAAGGTTCACCTTGAACCATCCATTCTGCATGTTGTATCTGATCATTTCTCTCATTGATTCCTGGAGTAAAGATCTGATATTGTCCCTGAGATCCTTATCTTCCCCTTTTATCTCAACAAATTTAAAGAAGAGCCCATTAGTAAACCTGTTGTTTCTCCTTTCCTTACCAGATCTGTCAGTTCCTACAAGGAGCCAAGATCACAAGGCTCCAGGATCAGCAAGTTCCCTATGCAGTCAAGGGGAACCAGTGGGTGGGTTATGATGATGTGGAGAGCGTGGAGACCAAGGTATGTCTGGGTTCTGGGAAAGCAAGAGGCTCTGGGACAGTTGTCCCTAAGTGAGAGGCTCTTTGTTAAGAGGCTCTAGGACAGCAGAACACTCCGGTGCTTGGGGGATAGGGTGTGTGGTCAAATGCCTCAGTACTCTGTGTGGAAGGAGAGAAGCCTCTGTGGTGCAAAGCTAGTCATGATTCTAAGTCATACCTGTGAGCACCTTATAGAACATGCAGGAGAGGTGGAAAAGGTGCAAGAAAGAATTAGGAATAAGGGGAGAAGCAAGGAGTAGAGAGAAGGGAGGAGGGAGAAGAAAGGGAAAGGAGCAAAGGAGACATTGGTGCCTATACAGAATGGTCACCCACCTGGTTGACCAGGACAGACCCTTCAGTCTTTCTCATGGATTACGAGGCTCCAGATTTCTGAGTCTAGCAGTTCTTTGGAGAAGAAAATGACAATGCACTCCAGTATTCTTACCTGGAAAATCCCATGGACAGAGGATCCTGGGGGGCTACAGTCTACAGGGTTGTTCTTAGACCTTGCTAAGATGTTTGCTTTCCAGGTGCAAAGCAGGACAAAGGCATCAGTGTAATTGACAACCCAGTTGTAATTGAAATCTTGCTAGTGATTTCCTAGTTTCTACTCCTCATCCTAGAGGCCTAGGTTTTGGACCTGGGATGTGATTATTCCTTAAGAGGTGGTTAATAGCGGGTGGCTCTCTCTTCATTTTATAAACCTTCCCAAGCAACTCTTTCCTTCAGGGAATCCCTGACTCCATAGGGTACAAATCTACTGCTACATTCAAAGCTCAAATCCTCCTGTGAACCTGACATGGGTCTTGGGCCTTTAAGGACCCCTTCTAACCTCAGTATACCTTTCTGTGCTCCCCTCAGGTTCAGTTTCTAAAGAATCTAAACCTGGGAGGGGCCATGATCTGGTCTATTGACATGGATGACTTCACTGGGAAATTCTGCAGCCAGGGCCCCTACCCCCTTGTTCAAGCTGTCAAGAGGAGTCTTGGCTCTCTAGAAAGGTAACAGAATTTAGGACACACTGAGAGTGGGCAGAGAGCTGGGCAGAGCGGGACACAGGAGACTGGGGGAGGTAGTCTTCACATATTTGGACTGATGAATTCTCAAATTCCTTTGGACCTTCTGTTCTCCTTTTTCTTATTGATTAGTCTGATTCTGTTCTTTTGGTGAGCTTCCAAAGACTTTTAATATATAACAATAGTAATTTGGCTACCATTTATTGAGCACAGTCTAAGCTAAGGGCTTTCTTTTCATGTAGAGTGGGCATAAATATTTACTCCACCTCAATTCTTCACTACAAAATCATCAGCCTGTTTTAATTTTCTAAATCAGAATAAATCTGACTTTATGCTCCCAATTGACTGCTGAGAGATCCAATCTCAGTTGTTATTAATGATCTATTCCTCTCTCCCTATCCACAGTTTTTTGTTTTTTTTTTTAATTGGAGGAAGTTTGCTTTAAAACGTTGTGATAGTTTCTGCTGTACAACAATGCAAATCAGCCATAATTATACATACATCACCTCCCTCTTGGGTCTCCCTCACCTTACCCCAGCCCACTCCTCTAGGTTGTCACAGAGTGCCTGGCTGGGTTACACAGCAACTTCTCATCAGTTATCTGTTTTACACACGATGGTGTATATACGTCTATGTTACTTTCTCTATTTGTTCCACTCTCTCCTTCCTCCACTGTGTCCGCAAGCCCATTCTCTAGATCTTGCTTTAGTGTGGACAGTCAGGAGGTCTCATGGTCATTATTGATGACCATGCCCATTATTGCTTTCACAGCAGGTGGTTTGGCTGCTGCTCCATCCCTGGGTCCTGGGTTCTGTAAGCAAATCTATATCTTCTTGTGCAGGTGAGAGTGCTGCTGACCAACCAGGTGTGCTGACATCATCTCAGTGGAGGAGCGGGACACTGGAAATCACTGCAGACANTCCACCTTAAGAGTTATCCTAGGCTCGGGGAGGGAATCCGAGCCCTGACTCTCCTAATCGTCTTCTTCTAGGGCCAGGACCCTTGGGGGCGGGTTCTTTCCCCTCTTCTTTTTGGGGCAGTCTTTTAACCAATGTCCTTTTTCTTTACAATAGGCACACTGGTCCTTTTCCAGTGGGGGCTTCGTGCCGGTCTTAGTCTTTCCTTGGTCCCCCCGGGGTTTTTCTCTAAGGACTGTGGTCAGAATCTTAGTCAGATTCTTTTCCTGCCTTTTTTCTCGCTTTAATTCTCGCTCTTCCTGCTCCTTTTTTCTTCTTTCCTCTTTTTTTTCTTCTGTCTCCTTTTTGCTATATACTTTATCTGCCTCTTTGACTAACTCCTGGAGTGTGAACCGCTGTAATCCATCTAGCCTCTGCAACTTTCTCCTGATATCGGGGGCGGATTGGTCAATGAAGGCCATAGCTATAGTGGCCCTATGTTTTTCAGACTAAGGATCGTAAGGGTTAAATCTCCTGAATGCCTCCATAAGTCTATCTAGGAATACAGTAGCCGATTCAGAGAGTCCCTGAGTTACCTTTCTTAGTTTTGCCATATTCGTGGGGTGTCTTGCAGCCCCATGGAGACCCGCCACCAGCGCCTGGTGATAACCCTCAGGTGCTCCTTACTTGCAGGAGTATTATAGTTTCAGTTAGGTCTAGTTAACGGAAATCCAGCGTCTATCTCATTTGGCAGTGCAGTTGGGTGCCCATCATCTCCCGGCACATTTTTCCGGGCCTCCAGTAGCACCCGCTGCCTCTCCTCAGTAGTGAGGAGGGTCTGCAGAAGCTGCTGACAATCATCTCAAGTAGGCTGGTGCGAAAAAACAAGAGACTCATTTAAGGAAGTAAGGGCCTGGGGGTTTTCAGAGAATGAAGGATTGTGAGTTTTCCAGTTATAAAGATCGGAGGCGAAGAATGGCCAGTATTGCATCGGCCGGTTCCCCAGGTTGTCAGATGGACCATACTCCCAGAGGGGAAGGACGGTAGACTCTGGGGTGCTGGCCCGGCAGCTTCGCGTTCCCACCACCGGTCCTGTCCCCACTTCTTCTGGTTCCGGCGGGGCAGTAGGTCTGGCCGTAAGGCCGTAGAGGGCAGGCTCGGCAGGGGGACCAGTGCTGGGGGATAGGGTGGAGGAGAGTCTAGTAGCAGGAGATCAGTTTGGGTGTCTGGGTAAACTTTCTTTGCCGGGGCTACTGGTTTGTTCTTCTCTGCTTCAGGTTTTAGAGCGAAAACCTTGGTTGTTATTCCCAGTGACATTCCTGTGGGGGAAAGAAAAGGCTGAACCCACGCCGGGGGTGATAGGTTGAGATCCTCCCATACTATCATGTACGGCACCTGGTCCGAATGGCCCTGGGGACCAGGGGTGAAAACTGCTGACTTAACTTGCCTGNTCAGGTTTTAGAGCGAAAACCTTGGTTGTTATTCCCAGTGACATTCCTGTGGGGGAAAGAAAAGGCTGAACCCACGCCGGGGGTGATAGGTTGAGATCCTCCCATACTATCATGTACGGCACCTGGTCCGAATGGCCCTGGGGACCAGGGGTGAAAACTGCTGACTTAACTTGCCTGACCTGATCCAAAGAAAAAGATCTTCGGATGGCCACCCTGTTTGAAGGCTGGGCCACTCTGTGGAACATAGAGTCTGCCACTTTTCCTTTTTTACATCTACTGAAAGATTATGAGCCCTGGTTTTAACTTCTGTCCAATNTGATAGGATGAGATCCTCCCATACTATGATGTAGGGCACCTGGTCCAGATGCCCCTGGGGACCAGGGGTGAAAACTGCTGACTTAACTTGCCTGACCTGATCCAAAGAAAAAGACCCTTCGGGTGGCCACCCTGTTTGAAGGCTGGGCCACTCTGCGGAACACAGAGTCTGCCACTTTTCCTTTTTTACATCTACTGAAAGATTACGAGCCCTGGTTTTAACTTCCGTCCAATGGTCCATAGTCAGAGATAAAGGGGTTGTCATAGTCTGTCCCATAGCGGCTGAGTCACGGAAAAGGCAAGTAAGAAGGACTATAAACAAGGTCCAAAGGCTTGACAGAAAAACGAGACAAAGACGACCACTGCGTGCCTCCCACAAAACTGAGACAAAATCAGATGGGAGCTTTCTCAGATGCTCCACCCGAATCAGATGAAGGGGGATCGAATCGACCCCCACTTCCAGACAGACGTCCTGGGCGTCCCCAGGGATCGTCATGAACCTGTCCCGAGAACAGGCTATCAGAAAATCAGGTGGGGGCAGCAGTGATCCAGACACAGAAAGACGACAGAACAGAAAACACAAAGGCAATGCTCGAGTGTACCTCCGAATCCTGAAGTCGTGGTGTCTGGGGCGATCGGAGATCCCGGACGAGCCCCCAAATGTTGAACCGAACGGTTTCTCGCCATGTATCCGTCGCCCCAAGGACCACCAAGACCAGGTTTCGATGCAAACAGCAAGAGGATTTTATTATACCGGCGTGCCGGGGTTCCGTCTCCTTAAGCAAGGAGCGAACTCCGAGTGCTGTTACCTGGTAGCTTTTAAGCACAAAAACCTCAAACGGGCGCGAGCAAGGGGAAACAGTTTGATTGGTTACAGGTGTTGACCTTTCTGAGGATTGGTCCATTGATAACAGGTTACAAATTTGACCAGGTGGCGCCCCTGTGGTGGGCAGTTTCTCAGAACAACAGCTCTTCTGGAAAGTCCCAAGGAAGTTTTATAGGTCACATTTTCATGAATCAGGGATAAACAGGCCATGAGTCCGAGATAACCCTGGGGCAGTTTGGAAAGTCTCTTATACTAAAAAACACATTCTTACACTACAAGGTGGAGAATGATGGTGATGGGCATTGTGATGCTACGTGTCTGTAAAGCACTTTATTGTTTTCAAAGTTGTCTTTTTTTCCCTAACATGTATTAGTTCAGTTGATCGTAACAATATTGTAAGGTAGGTATATAAGATACATAATTATAATTGTTTCTGTTTTGCAAATGAAGACATGGGAAGATTTACTGATCAATACTGAGGCCTGATGTGGAATTCAAGTACTCTCTGCCCTCTAGCTGTTTGTGGTTCCTCCTGATGAGGCCTTAGCATCAACAGTTTCCAAAGGTTCACCTTGAACCATCCATTCTGCATGTTGTATCTGATCATTTCTCTCATTGATTCCTGGAGTAAAGATCTGATATTGTCCCTGAGATCCTTATCTTCCCCTTTTATCTCAACAAATTTAAAGAAGAGCCCATTAGTAAACCTGTTGTTTCTCCTTTCCTTACCAGATCTGTCAGTTCCTACAAGGAGCCAAGATCACAAGGCTCCAGGATCAGCAAGTTCCCTATGCAGTCAAGGGGAACCAGTGGGTGGGTTATGATGATGTGGAGAGCGTGGAGACCAAGGTATGTCTGGGTTCTGGGAAAGCAAGAGGCTCTGGGACAGTTGTCCCTAAGTGAGAGGCTCTTTGTTAAGAGGCTCTAGGACAGCAGAACACTCCGGTGCTTGGGGGATAGGGTGTGTGGTCAAATGCCTCAGTACTCTGTGTGGAAGGAGAGAAGCCTCTGTGGTGCAAAGCTAGTCATGATTCTAAGTCATACCTGTGAGCACCTTATAGAACATGCAGGAGAGGTGGAAAAGGTGCAAGAAAGAATTAGGAATAAGGGGAGAAGCAAGGAGTAGAGAGAAGGGAGGAGGGAGAAGAAAGGGAAAGGAGCAAAGGAGACATTGGTGCCTATACAGAATGGTCACCCACCTGGTTGACCAGGACAGACCCTTCAGTCTTTCTCATGGATTACGAGGCTCCAGATTTCTGAGTCTAGCAGTTCTTTGGAGAAGAAAATGACAATGCACTCCAGTATTCTTACCTGGAAAATCCCATGGACAGAGGATCCTGGGGGGCTACAGTCTACAGGGTTGTTCTTAGACCTTGCTAAGATGTTTGCTTTCCAGGTGCAAAGCAGGACAAAGGCATCAGTGTAATTGACAACCCAGTTGTAATTGAAATCTTGCTAGTGATTTCCTAGTTTCTACTCCTCATCCTAGAGGCCTAGGTTTTGGACCTGGGATGTGATTATTCCTTAAGAGGTGGTTAATAGCGGGTGGCTCTCTCTTCATTTTATAAACCTTCCCAAGCAACTCTTTCCTTCAGGGAATCCCTGACTCCATAGGGTACAAATCTACTGCTACATTCAAAGCTCAAATCCTCCTGTGAACCTGACATGGGTCTTGGGCCTTTAAGGACCCCTTCTAACCTCAGTATACCTTTCTGTGCTCCCCTCAGGTTCAGTTTCTAAAGAATCTAAACCTGGGAGGGGCCATGATCTGGTCTATTGACATGGATGACTTCACTGGGAAATTCTGCAGCCAGGGCCCCTACCCCCTTGTTCAAGCTGTCAAGAGGAGTCTTGGCTCTCTAGAAAGGTAACAGAATTTAGGACACACTGAGAGTGGGCAGAGAGCTGGGCAGAGCGGGACACAGGAGACTGGGGGAGGTAGTCTTCACATATTTGGACTGATGAATTCTCAAATTCCTTTGGACCTTCTGTTCTCCTTTTTCTTATTGATTAGTCTGATTCTGTTCTTTTGGTGAGCTTCCAAAGACTTTTAATATATAACAATAGTAATTTGGCTACCATTTATTGAGCACAGTCTAAGCTAAGGGCTTTCTTTTCATGTAGAGTGGGCATAAATATTTACTCCACCTCAATTCTTCACTACAAAATCATCAGCCTGTTTTAATTTTCTAAATCAGAATAAATCTGACTTTATGCTCCCAATTGACTGCTGAGAGATCCAATCTCAGTTGTTATTAATGATCTATTCCTCTCTCCCTATCCACAGTTTTTTGTTTTTTTTTTTAATTGGAGGAAGTTTGCTTTAAAACGTTGTGATAGTTTCTGCTGTACAACAATGCAAATCAGCCATAATTATACATACATCACCTCCCTCTTGGGTCTCCCTCACCTTACCCCAGCCCACTCCTCTAGGTTGTCACAGAGTGCCTGGCTGGGTTACACAGCAACTTCTCATCAGTTATCTGTTTTACACACGATGGTGTATATACGTCTATGTTACTTTCTCTATTTGTTCCACTCTCTCCTTCCTCCACTGTGTCCGCAAGCCCATTCTCTAGATCTTGCTTTAGTGTGGACAGTCAGGAGGTCTCATGGTCATTATTGATGACCATGCCCATTATTGCTTTCACAGCAGGTGGTTTGGCTGCTGCTCCATCCCTGGGTCCTGGGTTCTGTAAGCAAATCTATATCTTCTTGTGCAGGTGAGAGTGCTGCTGACCAACCAGGTGTGCTGACATCATCTCAGTGGAGGAGCGGGACACTGGAAATCACTGCAGACAGACAACTGGAGAGGACTGGCCATATTGTCCTGGAGAAGGGCCCAGAGCAGTGCAAAATCTCCTAAACTATATGATTGGGCAGCAGCCTTTCAACTCTGAACATCTATGTCTTAGTAACTTGACTGAGGCCTTATGTTACTGATTGGATTTGAAATACTTTCTTTTGTTTCCAGGCTTAACTCATAGCTAAGTAGGCAAGGTGACCTTGCTGCGTACTCCTGCTGCAGGAATTCATGTGTGGGATTCTTGGAGGTGAGATGAGGCCCTCAGGATGTCTCTTCTCCAAGTCTCCCCTTGACTTTCTCTCAGACCTCAGACTGGGTCTGGCTTTGTTCTCCTGCAACTGCTGACTGGTTCCCTTGAGGCACAATAAAGAAAAAGCATTTTGTTACAGCCAGTGTGGCCTTCTTTGTGCAATCTTGGACCTTGTGGTATAAGGCTGTCCTCTCCCACCATTTGTGGGTACAAGTATAGGCCTGCATATCATATGTCTAAATATTTAAGAGCCAAGGGTTAAAATATGATTTATACTCTTAACGAATGTGATTTTGCAATGACCCAAAAGACCAGGTTTGAATTTAGAATTCCCTGACTCCTCGGAATTCTATGCCAGAATGCAGCAGCTTGTGCCGTTGGCTCCCAACCCACTGGTAGCCCCTTTCCCTTCCCATCTAAAGCCCTGACTCAGACAACAAGGACCTCACATACACACTGGCAGATGTTGGTGAAAGGGGAAGTTGTTAGGGGAAACAATGACTGAAACTGCCCACCCTGTCAGGCACTATAATAACCATTTTCATGAGTTATTTTACAACAGGAGGTTCTGGTAAGGAACATAGAACTAACAAACAATCCATCACCAACTGGAAGAATTCAGGAGAACTCAAAAGGAGACTCCATGTGTCCTACCACCTCCCAGAATCCTCACTGAAATCCATCTTGGCTGAGCAATGCATGTGCCACCAAGAAGAACCCTGATTCAAAGTGAGTGGCTGGAAACAACCCAGAAACTAACCCCATCACCATAAAACCCAAGACTGAGGGACATGTGGTAGAGCAGCCCTGCTGGGTTCTCCTTACCTTCCTGCTCTCTGCCTGGGTGCCTTTTTCCAATAAAGTCTCACGCTTTGTCAGAACATGTGTCTCCTCAGATGATTCATTTCTGAGTGTTAGACAAGAGTATACTCTTGCACCCTGGAAGGGGTCCCCCTTCCTGAAACACAGACATTTCAGCTTTTGCATCCAAAGTTTGTCTTCACTCCACCCCAGTGCACATGCACACACACACACACACACACACATACACAGATCCTCTGGCAAGTGTGTTCACACCAGCCTTGTGGTCCACACTCAGGATGAGTGAAGAGGGAAAAGGGCTGCACAGGACTTGAAAATGGGAACAGGCTGTTTGGCTACTTGTTCAGGAACCCTGGGTATCTGGATTAGGGTTTAAAAGAGCAGGGGTGTGGGCTTCAGGGCTAAGGATGTGCCCTTAACCCTGCCATCTCCTCACCTCATGATGAAGGCTGCAGTTGGAGGAGGACCAGAGTGGAAACACCAAAAGCAGAGAGTAGCAAACTGTGGTGGAGAAGGCAATGGCAACCCACTCCAGTGTTCTTGCCTGGAGAATCTCAGGGACGGGGGAGCCTGGTGGGCTGCTGTCTATGGGATCGCACAGACTCAGACACAACTAAAGCGACTTAGCAGCAGCAGCAGTAGCAAACTGTGGCAGGTGGGTCAAATCTAACTCACTGCTTGGTTCTGTGAATAAGCCCTTATGGGAACACAGCTGCACCTAATTTGTTTCCATATGGTCTATGGCTGCTTTCTCTCCACAATGGCAGGGTTGAGAAGCTGCAACAGATTCTGTGTCCGTGCATGCTAAGTCACTTCAGTCATGTCTGACTCTTTGCAACCCTATGGACTGTAATCTGCCAGTTTCCTGTGTCCATGGGTTTCTCCAGGCAAGAATACTGGAGTGGGTTGTCATGCCCTCCTCCAGGAGATTTTCCCAACCCAGGGATCGAACACACATCTCTTATGCTGCTGGCATTGGCAGATGGGTTCTTTACCACTAGTGCCACATGAGAAGCCCTCAGAATGGCCTACAAAGCCTAAAATATTACTATGCAACTCTTCATTTAAAGCATGTACCCAAAGCAGGGTCTAATGCTGCTTGAAGTTTAAGGCTGTTTTTGAATTTAGACACCCTAATTCCAGGATAAATTGTGTTTCCCCTCATTCTCCCTTTCCTTATTGAAAAATGATTTTTACCCTAAACTTTCTTTTATCTATTTGTTTATTTTTGGCTGTGTAGCATATAGCATCTTAGTTCCTCAACCAGGGATCCAACACATGCCCCCTGCAGAGGAAGTGTGGAGTCTTAACCACTGGACTGCCAGGGAAGTCCCTTACCCTAAACTTAAGCAACATTTTCATGTGCACATTTAATCCTCTTGGCTGATAAAGGTGGTGTTTAAGCCCAGTTTGCAGATGAGCTGACTAGGGCCCAGGGAATGTAAGGTCATATATCTAAGTGATGGCAGGACCAGAATTTCTGCAGAGGAGGTGCTTAGAGATGGCTATAGCATCTGAAGGTGGGGGGAGTGGAACTACTAGGGTGTCAGCTATAAACTGGCACTTGACACGGGCACTTGCCATCTGCCTCTAAAGGATTAAATCATATGCTGCTGCAGTTGCTGATTTTCAATACCCCCTGAAAGGAGCTCAAGATGGAGAGCGGAAATGAGGCACTCCATGCTCTGAAAACAGGCAGAACAGGTCTTCAGATAGTTAGACATTTTGAGGAGCCAATTTTATGAGCCCAGTCCTTGTATCTGCTCATGTCTAAAAAAGCACCAAAATCCTTCATGGTGATGACTGCTCCTCGTGACTAGCAGAAACCTTCAGTAAAAAACATGTGCTGGATTGCATGTATTCCCCCTTCACCAAAAGCACATGTATACTGTCCTTTGGAGCAGTTTTGAGAGGAGAATCTGAGTTCTTGCCCATGGAGCCAAAGAATGGAATCCAGGAACATGCAAACACTCACAGAAGCAAGCAAACAGAATTGATTAAACAGGAGGAAAGTACAAAGCCCTCAGTATAGACACTGAAAGGGAGAAAAAGTTCCCCCAAGGTGGCTCTTAACACCAGTTTTTATATCCTTCCTTAAATCACATTTCTAACCAATCAATGTAAAGGTCAAGATACTTAACTTAATATCTTTAATGCTTCTCTTGATCCTTGATTAAGTCACCACCCTTTTTCATGCTGTTCGGCCATTTTACCATGGACCAGATGTATGGCTTAAGATTAATGATCATCAGTTGTTTTACCCTCAAGCATATGGAACAGAATTTAATTACTGCCCTTCC
Source organism: Neotragus moschatus (assembly GCA_006410615.1). NCBI lineage: Eukaryota > Metazoa > Chordata > Mammalia > Artiodactyla > Bovidae > Neotragus > Neotragus moschatus. The sequence goes on from SJYA01000464.1 coordinate 247,965, forward strand.
CTGGATCTGAATGCTGATGATTTATCAGACTAAACACACATTCCAGGAATTCAGGACAATGGGGCTGGATGTTTACTGAAAATAAGACCAAGGTCTCAGAGTTCTACTCTTACTGCCTAGATTACTGACTGCCTAGTAATCTCTACCTCAGTTTCTCAGAGCTATCTGAAGTGCTATCTCCTAGGCTATAGTCCTCATTTTGCTCCAAATAAAACTTAACTTGAAATTCTCATATTTTGCGTTTTTTTAAGTTGAAAAGGGGATTTATTCCTTTATGATTGAGAAAATGTCAGATGTACTTATAAAAGAACAGAGGTGGCAAGAGCTGCTGGAGACTAGGGGAACTTTGTCCACAGAGCCCCCTAAATGCTGCCCAAGAGCTTCGATCTTAAGTTAGACATTGCTTGAGGGCACTTCTCTGATTTTCTAACACTGGCTCAGTCCTTTGCTTCCTCTGATTATTGCATTCTCCAGAAGCAGAGGAGTGAAATAATTGAGAGTCAGGCTGCCTGGGTGCACATCCTGGCTTTGCTCTAACTCATTGACCATATGACTTTCGTCAAGTGCTTTACCCTCTCTGTGCCGCCCCCCTCCCCATTTTCTCTGTTAAATGGGAATAATAAGCATGCTTGCTGCCAGAGGTATGATGGGTAAGGAAGGCTGGTACTTGTGATTGTTATTACTTTAGTTATCATGGACAGCTGCCCAACATATTAACCTTGGCCTTTCATGGAGCCCGAGAGTCCATGGAAGGTCTGTGTCTTGAGCTCTAAGCCCTGAACTCTATGTATTCCTTTCTCATACTTACTGTGAGGAGAGAACCATTTGCTTTCCAAATATCCAGGAGAAGGGTAAGGATATTAGGACCTTTTGTTCAGCTGAGATTGGAAAGAAACCCTGATCAACCTTCTCCTCCTCTCCCCCACCCCTAAAATGACTCCTTTAAGGAGATCTTTTAAAGTTAAGTGTTCTCTACCAAAGAGGAACCATTGGTGCTTTAAGGGCATTTGTCACCTGCCTCTGCAGACACTGATGCCTGTGCTGCTGCAGCTGGTAGAGAATGAGCCCCTCTGTGCTCCAGGGAAAAAACATAAATTCTGCAAAAGTGTCATTCTGCAAAACTCTCCTCTTAAGTGACCAATCTTATCTTTCAGTTCAATTCAGTCACTCAGTCGTGTCCGACTCTTTGCAACCCCATGGACTGCAGCACGCTGGGCTTCCCTGTCTATCACCAACTTCCGGAGTTTGCTCAAACTCATGTCCATCGAGTTGGTGATGCCATCCAACCATTTCATCCTCTGCCATCCCCTTCTCCTCTTGCCTTCAATCTTTCCCAGCATCATGGTCTTTTCAAATGAGTCAGTTTTTCTCATCAGGTGGCCAAAGTATTGGAGTTTCAGCTTCAGCATCAGTCCTTCCAATGAATATTCAGAACTGATTTCTTTTAAGATTGACTGGTTTGATCTCCTTGCTGTTCAAGAGACTCTCAAGGGTCTTCTCCAACATCACAGTTCAAAAGCATCAGTTCTTCAGTGCTGAGCTTTTTTTATGACCCAACTTTCACATCCATACATGACTGCTGGAAAAACCACAGCTTTAACTATAGCTTTAACATAGCTTTTCTTCATATCTAGGAAAGTACTAAATCCCTTCTTGATGACATCAACTCTTCATGACTACAGAAAGCCTCTTATAAGGTAAGCACTTGATTGCACAGAACTCCCTCTTCACCCCGATCTTATATATTGACCTTTCCCGACTACCCCTTTGGAGCAGGGTCTCAGAGCTATCTCATTTTGTTCAAAATAAAACTTAACTCACAACTCTCAGGTTGTACATTTCTTTTAATTGACAGTTGCATGAGATGGTATGGATGAAGGGGAGTGGAGTAAGAGATTCCAGGTCCCAGGGGCAGGCTGTCTCTGCTTGGATCTGAGCTCTGCTTCTCAGTGTGACCTCGAGCATTTTACTTAAAGTTCCCTTAAACCTCAGTTTCCCCAGTCTGTAAAAGGGATGGCAATGCAGTAATAGTATCTGCCTCAAAGGGTTTTTTTGTTTGTTTGTTTTCTAGCATTAAGTGAATTAATCACCTGGCACATTGCATATGCTGAGTAAATGTTAGCTGTTATTATTATTTTCAGGACTGGGCCAATTATAGTTAGTTAATTTGTCAAGTTCTTGGCAGTCAATGACCAGAGGCCAAGTGAGTCTAAGGCCTGGGAAAGGTCAGAGGAAACTGGATAATAGCCCTGGGAGTACTTGTACTGAAGTCTGTAGGTTCCTTCCCTGTATTCTCTGTGAACCCAGATTGAGTCTGGATTAGAAGCTCCCAACAGTCTGATCAGCATCTTTCTGAAGACCTTGAACACTCACCTGGTAGATCTCTAAGTGGGAGGTGTCACCTGGAGTGCAGCCAGTGATACCACCCACAGCTGGGATTTTAGGCAGACTAAGTGGATGTCCTGGGGCTGGTGTCAGCGCCCAAGGTAAAACCACACTTTTGCTGCTCTTCCAGGGCTTCCAGGAGCCTGAGACACAGTCTGGACACCCGGGATATGACCTTGTGGCGGGCTTCCTGTAGGTGCATCCCCTTCTGTCTGGGTCAATAGGCTGGGAGTGGAGTGGAGTGAAGGGAGGCAGGTCCTAAAACGATGAGATTCTCAGCCTTGATCTGCAGCTATTTTTACAGCTATGTTTTCTCTGATTTTTATGGCTCTCTGGGGCCTTGTCCCAGCCCTTGCTACTTCTCCCTTCTGAATAAAAGCCTAACTAAAAGTGTGTGCCCCACCCTTCCATGAATTTCTTCCATCCTCTGTAAACCAAGCAACCTTCAATTAAACAGAAGCAAGTTTGGAAAGTGATACTTTCTCACTGCAGACTTGGTGAAACCTCACAAACTTCTAGCCATTTCCTGACATTTGCTGCTATGAAGAGCAGGAGGCTGGGCAGGACCATCTCCCATTGTCCAGTCAGGGACAAATCCTGATCAAATGGCAGACTCACTTCACTTGTTCACACTCCTCTAGAGTTTAGATGGTCCTTTTTGACCTGTGGGGCCCACTCTGACCTGTAGTGACTTTGAACCCAAGGCCTGCCTATGCTTGGGCCAGATAAGCCATTTTCCTAAATGTATCTTCAGTCAATACCTTTTAAGATTGTTCCTACCAAGTCTCCATTGTGTCTCGGGGTTGATTGTCCAAGAAGAAAAACACAGATAAGATTCAGAGGGTAAATGGGAACCATGTGACCCCTCATATCCCTTTATTTCTGGGCTGCCACCTTGCTTGCTGAGGGGAGCCAGGTGTGCAGTGGCAAGGTTTGCAGTGCTATAAAAAGCTGTCAAGTGCCCATTCAGCCTTGGAACTTGCACGGAGCACTTTTCATTAAAATGGCAAATTCCTGCTTCTTGTGGTTGAGTCTGTCCCAGGAGGCTCAGCTGAGCTTTCAGAGTACCGGCTTCCTCTCCTCCGTTTACTCCGTCTCCACCCTAGCTCTCTTCCAAGGCTTCCTTGTCCCCTTTTTCTCTGGCAGCTTCCTTGGGTTCATAACATAGTGGGCAAGGAAGGAAAAAAGAGGGAAAGAGGGAGGAGGGAAGGGCCCAGTGAGCACCCAAGAGCTTCAGAGGGAAAGGAAAGTGGATCTCTCTGGTGCAGCAGGACAAGGCTATTTCCTCATGTAGGTGATGAAAAGACTTGGGCTAGCCATTCTGATCCCAATGTCCTGCCAACCACAGAGGGAGCTCAGTGCACAGACTGGACTAAGATTAATTAACAGGAATAATTAGCAGAAAAAAAATGGGTGAGGCTGAAGTTTTTCTGAATGAACACTCTGGGGACAGGTGTGAGGGTTCTAAGGAAGAAGGCGGACAAGACCTTAAAGAACTCATGCAATTCCTCCAGTGCTAACTCACCCCCAGAGATGACGCCCAGACTGTGGGTAGGAGCCCAATGAGATTGGCCACTGTGCCAGGCACAACGGCTCATCCTGGGTATGACTAAGTTTTAATAGCTTGGATGAAAATAAAATTTAGGACCATCATTTTAGTTGATAAGTAGAGCAAAGCTGGTTCTGGAAGAGGTGAGTTCTAGGTCTCAGTGTGAAGAGATTGCTACCAGAAGTGACCTCTGCCTGCCCACCCCTTCTCCACCTTTATTGCCTCTTATGCCCTTCCTCACCACTTTGGATTATCTTTCGAGTCTGTTCACTCAACACATGTTAATAGCGAGTGGATCGTGTGCCAAACACTGGACTGGGTGGTGGAGTTTTGGCAGTGTAAACACAGTCTCTGCCCTCAGGGAGTTCACAGTCTAGTGGGCAGACCAGTAAACTAGTGTCTTCAGTGTAACGCATGTGGAGATAGGGGTATGTGTGTGTGTGTGTGTGTGTGTGCATATGGGTGGGTGTGAGTCTCTCAGTTTTTCCTGGCTTTTTGGACCCCTGTGGACTGTACCCACCAGACTCCTCTGTCCATGGTATTCCCAAGGCAAGAATGCTAGAGTGGGTTGCCATTCCCTTCTCCAGGGGATCTTCCTGACCCAGGGCTCAAACCCTGGTCTCTTGCATTGCAGACAGATTCTTTATCATCTGAGCCACCAGAGAAGCCCTGTCACAGGGAGAAGAAAGCACAAATCCCAAAGAAGCCTAAAGGAAATACAGAGAGTAGTCCAAATGTTATCTCTCTGGGGAAGTCTTCCCTGATTTGTTTTCTATAATACTTTGCATATCCCAGTTTTATTGCTTATGTAATTGCATTGCACTGAGATGCTCATAGGTTTGATTTCCCACCAGGTTCTGAGTTCTTTGAAGGCAGGGAGCTTGCCTAATTTTTCTTTTTGCTTTCAGTAGCCAATACTTGTGCTTCCCTGGTGGCTCAGTGCTAAAGAATCCGCCTGCCAATGCTGGAGACTCAAGAGATGCCAGCTTAATCCCTGGGTTGGCAAGAACCCCTGGAGAAGGAAATGGCAACTGACTCCAGTATTCTTGCCTGGGAAATTCCATGAACAGAGGAGCCTGGTGGGCTACAGTCCATGGGATCACGAAAGTATCAGACATGATTTGGAGACTGAACAACAAATCAATACTTAATATGAGTTTGTTGAATAAATAGCAGGTAAATAACAGCCCTAGCTCCTGAACTGCTCACTATCATCTGAGCTTTCAGGTAGCTCACCAAATGCCTACCTTAGCCACTTTCCTTGAAAGCATCATGCAGGGGTCCATGTTGGGAAAGGACTTACAGCAGGTCCCAACTCCCCTTCTCACTTTACTGCTCTGTGCTGGCCCAGGCCAGCCAGGGAAATAATGACCCTGCTACCTTATTTTTCTGGGCTCCAAAATAACTGCAGATGGTGACTGCAGCCATGAAATCAAAAGACGCTTACTCCTTGGAAGAAAAGTTATGACCAACCTAGATAGCATATTCAAAAGCAGAGATATTACTTTGCCTACTAAGGTCCGTCTAGTCAAGGCTATGGTTTTTCCAGTAGTCATGTATGGATGCGAGAGTTGGACTGTGAAGAAGGCTGAGCACCGAAGAATCGATGCTTTTGAACTGTGGTATTGGAGAAGACTCTTGAGAGTCCCTTGGACTGCAAGGAGATCCAACCAGTCCATTCTGAAGGAGATCGGCCCTGGGATTTCTTTGGAAGGAATGATGCTAAAGCTGAAGCGCCAGTATTTTGGCCACCTCATGTGAAGAGCTGACTCATTGGAAAAGACTCTGATGCTGGAAGGGATTGGGGGCAGGAGGAGAAGGGATGACAGAGGATGAGATAGCTGGATGGCATCACTGACTCGATGGACGTGAGTCTGAGTGAACTCTGGGAGTTGGTGATGGACAGGGAGGCCTGGCGTGCTGCAATTCATGGGGTCGCAAAGAGTCGGACATGACTGAGCAACTGAACTGAACTGAACTGACCCTCTGACCAAGATCTCTTGTCTTCTTTTTTGGGCTAGCCCTCCTGCTGCATCTGGGTAAGTGCCCCATGGATGCAGAGTGTCAGGGGTCCCTGGGTACAAGGGACATTAGTCAGGGCAGGGACCATCTCTTATTTCCCTGCCATTCCAGGCACAGCCACCAAAATTGTCTTACTTCACTAACTGGAGCCAGTACTGCTCTGGGTTTGCCTGCTACATGCCCGAGAATGTGGACCCTTGTCTCTGCACACATATCATCTATGCTTCTGCTGGCATGACCAACTGCCAGATTACAACCATCGAGTGGAATGACGAGACCCTCTATGCCAGCACTAATGACTCAAGCACTAGTGAGTTCTGTGCTTGGGCTCTGGGCTGAGTTGGAAGCCTTTCAGAAGTCTTTAAAGATACCAGTATCAGAATGCCTAGTCTTTGAGTCCTGTTTGAAATCACCCTCATGCCTCATTGGCAGAGTTGTTAACATCACTCTCCCCGGGGAGGCAGGTTGCTGTCATTTGCCTAGATTATTTTCTTAGCAGACCCTCTGCATTGTATTCTACAGTCCCACGAGGTACTACCTACAAGGGATTCATTGTGAATACAGTCCTCTGGAGTTTGCTGCTTTGCAGTAAAGTCCCATACCACCCTATGAACTAGTTACCAGTTTAACTTAAGATGGCTCTCATGCCAATTAAACACTTGGCATACTTATAGGGTGACTACCAATGAATTGGGTGAGCCAGGCCTTATGCTAAGTGTTTTTCATTTATTTTTTTTTAATGTAACCCTCACAACAGATGCAAAGTTTTAACAGATATTTTAAATTGAGGACACTGTATCATAGAGAGGTTTTCCTTAGACCATACAATTAGTAAGTGGCAGAATCCAGGAATGCCTGACCAGTTAATCAGATAGGTTAATTGACTCTTTGGTCCAGTTGGGAATCAGTGGGTAGGTTTTACGATCAAACTCAAAGGACCTGGTGCCTGCTGGGAGTCACCATGGAATAGAGGAGTTAGGTTTGAATCCTGCTCTGCCAGCCTTGGTAGCTGGGTGATGTGAAACAAATTGCTTAACTTTTCTGAATATTACTTAGAGGGCAATGTGAGACTAGTAGTTCCTGCCTGATTGTAACTGTGAAGGAGCAATGCACGTGACATGCCTGGCATTTGGTAAGCATTTAGTAAATTGTAGAGACTTCTACTGCCCCTATTCCTTGCTCTTTCCTTTAAAAGACTCAGACTTTCAGCTTTCTGGTCTTGTATGTCCTGACAGCTCCAGCCCACCTACCATCTGTGTTAAGGGACTGCTTTTAGATTCTTTCATCCTTCCTAGGATGGCCTGCCTTGTCTTCCCCTGAAGCTTCCTGTCAAAGCAGAATCCATAAGCCCACTCTCAGGGCCAGGAACAGGAAGCTGTTCAATGAGTATTAATACTGTGTCCTGGAGGTGCCTATAGTAAGAGAGTGCCCATGTGCCAAATCACTTTAGCTGTGTCCAGTCCTTTGCCATCCTGTGGACTCTTACTCACCAGGCTCCTCTGTCCATAGGATTCTCCAGGCAAGAATGTGAGAGTGGGTAGCTATGCCTTCCTGCAGGGGATCTTCCCAATCCAGGGATCGAACCCACAACTCCTGTGTCTTCTGCATTGCAGGCGGATTCTTTACTGCTCAGCCACTAGGGAGGTCTCAGTAAGAGAGTACTTTGCTCTTACAGAAAGCTTTGCTCCTAGCACAAGAGCATAGATTGGTAATAGGGTAGATCTGGGGCTGCTCAGGTGTGGGATAAGAGGGTGGTCAGCAGATGATGTCACTTTCCCTGAAGAATTTCATCTACACTGGAATCTTCCTATCTCCAGCAATACATAACTGGAAACCCTGATATCTGTTGGAGGCTGGAACCTCGGGACTCAGGGGTAGGACTTTGTATTCAAGGCAGAATCACTCTCAGATTACTCAGTCTCATCCAGACTTCAAGTGCTCTAAGATTCTCTGACATGGGTTGTCTTTAGATTTCAGGTATCAGTTTAGGTATCCCTTAACCTTCTCATTAGAGTTCTCTTTGAAGTCTTTCCTTCCTTGATCATAGCTCTTACCAGGATGTATTTTAACTGTCTACTTATCTATACCTTCCTCCAAAGAAGCTCCTCCAGGGTAGAAACTATTTTATTCACCACTATACCCCAGCACTGCTGCTGCTGCTGCTAAGTCACTTCAGTTGTGTCCGACTCTGTGCAACCCCATAGATGGCAACCCACCAGGCTCCCCCATCCCTGGGATTCTCCAGGCAAGGACACTGGAGTGGGTTGCCATTTCCTTCTCCAATGCATGAAAGTGAAAAGTGAAAGTGAAGTCACTTAGTCATATGTGACTCTCAGTGACCCCATGCACTGCAGCCTACCAGCCTCCTCCATCCATGGGATTTTCCAGGCAAGAGTACTGGAGTGGGGTGCCATTGCCTTCTCTGATACTCCAGCACTACCAAATGTCAAATGAACACTTGAATAATTGAATATGCATCTGGACAAGTAAGAGGCTAAGTGACAAGACAGGATCCAAGAGCTTAGGTCACTATTGCTTCTTCCTGTGTTCCATGTCCCCCATACCCTGGCCCCAAGTGCTCCATGGGAGAACTCTGCACTTGAGAAAGTCCATGTTGAAGCCCCTCACTGCCACTAAGATCATAATGACTTGTTGACTTCAGATTCTCTGACATGGTGGCCACTGCTGAGAACCGCCAGACCTTCACCCAGTCAGCCATACAGCTTTTGAGGAAGAACAACTTTGATGGGCTGGATATTGACTAGGAGTATCCTGGCAACCGTGGCAGCCCAGCAGACACCAAGCAACTCTTCACTGTCCTGTTGAAGGTGACTTACCTTCTCTGTGTCCAAAGAATATAGTATCCCGGCGGGGGAGAAGACCTCTGCATGAGGAGTTCTGAATACAGCTGAAAGTGTGAATCTCAGCCTGCCTGGCTCAAAAAGCCTGATTTCTTTAGTGCAAGATCAGATCATGCTTTCAGGGAAAACTCATAGAGCCAAGTTACAGAGACTAGTATAAGGCAACACAATGAAAGGTAATTTATTTACGGTATGAAGCCTGCCAAAGAGTCTGAAACATTCATGTTCTCAGCACCGCTATTGGAAGTCAAATAGTCCTCAAATAGGTCCTTCCCTAAGGGGCAGTGTATAGGACAAGATGAGCTAGTTACAGACTGAGATGCTCAATAACCCTTCGCTTTGGTAAGTGGAGGCAGATGCCTCTAGGGGATATATAGAAGGTCACTCTTAGAAGGTCACCAATTTTCTGTCAATACAATTTTTTTTTTTTTTTTTTTNTTGCAGGCGGATTCTTTACTGCTCAGCCACTAGGGAGGTCTCAGTAAGAGAGTACTTTGCTCTTACAGAAAGCTTTGCTCCTAGCACAAGAGCATAGATTGGTAATAGGGTAGATCTGGGGCTGCTCAGGTGTGGGATAAGAGGGTGGTCAGCAGATGATGTCACTTTCCCTGAAGAATTTCATCTACACTGGAATCTTCCTATCTCCAGCAATACATAACTGGAAACCCTGATATCTGTTGGAGGCTGGAACCTCGGGACTCAGGGGTAGGACTTTGTATTCAAGGCAGAATCACTCTCAGATTACTCAGTCTCATCCAGACTTCAAGTGCTCTAAGATTCTCTGACATGGGTTGTCTTTAGATTTCAGGTATCAGTTTAGGTATCCCTTAACCTTCTCATTAGAGTTCTCTTTGAAGTCTTTCCTTCCTTGATCATAGCTCTTACCAGGATGTATTTTAACTGTCTACTTATCTATACCTTCCTCCAAAGAAGCTCCTCCAGGGTAGAAACTATTTTATTCACCACTATACCCCAGCACTGCTGCTGCTGCTGCTAAGTCACTTCAGTTGTGTCCGACTCTGTGCAACCCCATAGATGGCAACCCACCAGGCTCCCCCATCCCTGGGATTCTCCAGGCAAGGACACTGGAGTGGGTTGCCATTTCCTTCTCCAATGCATGAAAGTGAAAAGTGAAAGTGAAGTCACTTAGTCATATGTGACTCTCAGTGACCCCATGCACTGCAGCCTACCAGCCTCCTCCATCCATGGGATTTTCCAGGCAAGAGTACTGGAGTGGGGTGCCATTGCCTTCTCTGATACTCCAGCACTACCAAATGTCAAATGAACACTTGAATAATTGAATATGCATCTGGACAAGTAAGAGGCTAAGTGACAAGACAGGATCCAAGAGCTTAGGTCACTATTGCTTCTTCCTGTGTTCCATGTCCCCCATACCCTGGCCCCAAGTGCTCCATGGGAGAACTCTGCACTTGAGAAAGTCCATGTTGAAGCCCCTCACTGCCACTAAGATCATAATGACTTGTTGACTTCAGATTCTCTGACATGGTGGCCACTGCTGAGAACCGCCAGACCTTCACCCAGTCAGCCATACAGCTTTTGAGGAAGAACAACTTTGATGGGCTGGATATTGACTAGGAGTATCCTGGCAACCGTGGCAGCCCAGCAGACACCAAGCAACTCTTCACTGTCCTGTTGAAGGTGACTTACCTTCTCTGTGTCCAAAGAATATAGTATCCCGGCGGGGGAGAAGACCTCTGCATGAGGAGTTCTGAATACAGCTGAAAGTGTGAATCTCAGCCTGCCTGGCTCAAAAAGCCTGATTTCTTTAGTGCAAGATCAGATCATGCTTTCAGGGAAAACTCATAGAGCCAAGTTACAGAGACTAGTATAAGGCAACACAATGAAAGGTAATTTATTTACGGTATGAAGCCTGCCAAAGAGTCTGAAACATTCATGTTCTCAGCACCGCTATTGGAAGTCAAATAGTCCTCAAATAGGTCCTTCCCTAAGGGGCAGTGTATAGGACAAGATGAGCTAGTTACAGACTGAGATGCTCAATAACCCTTCGCTTTGGTAAGTGGAGGCAGATGCCTCTAGGGGATATATAGAAGGTCACTCTTAGAAGGTCACCAATTTTCTGTCAATACAATTTTTTTTTTTTTTTTTTTAAGGAAAACTCATTATTGTTCCCAAAGACCAACACCACTTTCTGAGGCAAAGAACTCTAAGCTGAATACTTTTCAGCTTCCCTTATGAGAATCATGATCTTGTAAGATGCTTATTGGTTCTTGCAGTTTCAGTCCAGTGTCCTCTGTCTCATAGGAAATGTAGAGGCTTTTGAGCATGAAGTCACCCAGAGCAACAAGCCCAGGTTGCTGATTTCTGCTGCTGTGTCAGCTGGCAAAGGTACCCTTGAGACTGCCTACCAGATCCCTGAAATGTCAAAGTAAATAACCCTCAGGCCTGTGGGCCCAAGTTCAGAGCTAATTAACTCTGAGAACTCCCCCATAGATTGGGTAATGCTCAGATACCCTGGAGAGAGAGGTCTCTGTCCCAAAAGAATAAAATGATCTCAAAGCCTGAGAGACGTGGGAAGCCTGACAAAATTCTTAATGACAAAAGGCTACTTGGAAAAGTTAGTTGAATTTCAAACTTCTATAAGACCTGAAGGTCTGAGTGCAATGAGTTATTGGTTATAGATTGTGTGCCTTCTATATATCAACTTTTCAAATAAAGGTGAGACAGAATGGAGTAAAGAATACTAAAGCATAATCCTTCATGACGTGATTACAAACCATATACAGCTGGGACTAGGACCTTTCGGTGGAGAAGGCAATGGCACCCACTCCAGTACTCTTGCCTGGAAAATCCCATGGACGGAGGAGTCTGGAAGGCTGCAGTCCATGGGGTCGTTGAGAGTCAGACCCGACTGAGCGACTTCACTTTCACTTTTCCTTTTCATGCATTGGAGAAGGAAATGCCAACCCACTCCAGTGTTCTTGCCTGGAGAATCCCAGGGACGGGGGAGCCTGGTGAGTCGCACAGAGTCAGACATGACTGAAGTGACTTAGCAGCAGCAGCAGGACCTTTAGGGGAAGTGGAATGGAGAGTATTATTTCCCTTGGGTCATTTTTCTTCTCTTGTATCCTACCCACCACTACCCAAGGTACAGGGACCTCATCAATGTAATGACCTATGACCTTAGGGGCTCCTGGGATGGTTTCACAGGAGAGGGCAGTCCTTTGTTTTCAGGACCCAATGACAGGGAGACAACAAATACTTTAATGTGGAAGTGAGGATTTGGGCCAGCCAGCTCTGATGAATATCTTCAACCAAGTCTAGAGATCTCTGGACAAAGAGTCAGAGGAGGGCTGAGGAAGCTTGATGGACAAGATGAAGATGACGAGCTTTCTTAACTCAGTTCATGTTGCCTACTTCCTTGTGCCTATAATTAACTGTACTCATTTATCTTTTACACCAAAGGAAGCAGAATTGTGGTTTGGGATAATCCTAAACATTGGGGAAAAAATATAACTATCATTTTCACTGATGTTGGGAACACATTTCATGATCTATCTTGCCCTTAATCTTTCTCACTTTTCATTCACTTTCTCCCTATTCTATGATTGATCTTCCTAACGTGTATGGCATAGGCAGCTATATAATAAACCTTCTTAATGATTAGTAGATGTATAAATTGATTAGATGTGATTTCAGTGCAGAATTCAACCAGAGACTTTAAAACTGGCTTGGGAAAGTCTCCCAGGGGAAAACCCTATGCTTAAACAATTCTGAGATGCCATATTTTTCCAGTTGGGGAAATGAGGGGATGCATGACTGAACTCCAGTTACATCCCAAATGCCAAGTCTAGTATGAGGGGAAGAAGGGTAATGGAACATTTCATTCCTAATTGACACTGAGCCCTGCTACCTCCATAATGTACCTCTTAATGAGGGTGCCTATAACACCCAGTTCCAGAAGGGAGGGTATGACTTTCCTTTCTATGAGGCTGGGTTATGGAAGTCTTGACTGCAGGCTATGTCTAAAGTGGCTGGGAAACTGGGTAGAAGATGTTGACTATTTCACAGGCCTATGGGCACAAGCTCAGCTGCTTCTTAGTAAAGATTTTCCTTACCTTTCCTCTAGGATTATGCAATGAACTACTGGAAAAACCAAGGTGCCCTGCTGAGAAACTGATGGTGGGCTTTGGGGCTTATGCCAACTCTGTCAACCGTGGCCTGGATGCTCCCACCTCTGGCTTGGGGGCTGCCAGAGCCTACCCTCAGGAGGCAGGGAGTCTTGCCTACTTTGAGGTAATGTCCCAGAGGTCTGGGAGGACCAAGGAGATTGACTCTCTGTCCTAAAGGGTCAAAAATACTTCCAAAAAGAGAGAGAATTTATTCTTTGATTTCTAGTCAGGGTACCCCATGTTGTCTGCTCTGAGTGTATGTGGTGGGGAGGGAAGGGTAAACTATTAATAAAATACCTTAAATTTTAATCTTTTAGAGTAAATATGCATGATTAATACTAGTAATGGTTAATATTTTCCAAGTCCAAATGGGTAGCCAGCTCTGTTGTCAGTGATTTTTATATATTATCTATTTAACACTCACAATGGTGAGATGGGTTTAGTCATCTTACACAGAAGACAGGGAGGCACAGAGGGATTAAGAAACCTGCTCAAGGTCACAGAACTACTAAGTGGCCGAACTAAGATTCAAACTAAGGTTGTCCAGCTCCAGCATCTCGGACCCTAACCATTATGCATTAGCACCCCCTTGTTGGCTCTTTTGTGATAAACATTCTTTCAAATAAAGGAACAAACAAGCTGGTTTCAATGGGAAACTGGGGCACAAGTCACAAAGAAGCTGCCCTAGTCCTTATGAGCAGATGGGTATTGGCACACCAAGGAATGGCAGGAATTCAGCTCTCATCTTCCCAGCCAGTGCCCTTTCCACTGTGCCACCCACAGGAGGAAGAGCAAGGAGCCTGGGTGAAATGGGAGTCATGCGCTCTTATTTCAAGTAAAGAGGAGTGGGTGGGAGTGTGTTCCAGAAAAGAAAGAGAGGAAGAGGGAGACATGAGCCAGGCAGAGCCGGGTCCATCTGAGCCATGATTGCTCCTCTTGCCCCAGGTTTGCTCCCTCTTGAAAGGAGCCACTGAAGTACGGAATGCCCCCCAGGAGGTGCCCTATGCCTACAGGGGAATCAGTAGATTGGATATGCCAACCCCAAGAGCTTCATGATCAATGTAAGTCCCTCCAGACCCTACCTTCTGTACACCTGGAGAGGCAGGAAACCTCCCCTCCAAGTACACTGGAATTAGTACAAGAAAATACCGAACAGAGGAAAAGCAAAACCAAATATGGCCCTGAGGTCTCGAGGGAGCCAGTGACCCAGCTGCAGAGCCTGGCAGTTGGAGCAGCCCCTCTGCCCCTCAGCAATTGCAGCTGGTTCCTCCCTTCCCTCAGCCCCTCCCCGTTCCCATGCCTGGACCCCATTCCCCTTCTTGGACTCTCCCCTTTGACCCCCTGCCCTCCTCAACTCTACGACTCTGCTCCTGATCCAGCTCTCTGACACTCTTCTTGCCCCAGGACCACGGTGTAGATCTGAGTTCCTTCCTCTCCTCTGCTCCTGCTTACAGTAACTTCATGCAGGAAGAATCCAAAAACTGGAGATGAGAGATCCATGGGGCCATTAGGCATCTGCCCACTGGCCTTTACATGCTCACACCTGGATGGTTGCTGTTTATTGGCCCCAAAGCCCTTCACTCTATACCTCATGATCGCCAGCTCTGTCTCTCTGCCCAGACACTTGCCACGTGAAGGGCCCTGTGTGTCTTTTGCCAGTGCAACCCACTCAAGCTCCAGCTCAGACAGGCCTTCTCAGAAGGTGGCTGGTGATACAGAGAGCAGGGGGGAGACTCATTCTCCCTGACTTGGTAGTCCTAAAATCTCTCTCTGTCCATAGCTATGTCCATGGGTCCTTCAAATTGCCTGTGGAAAGCCATTTTCCATTCCCTCCTCCCCATGGCTGGGTCATGGCCTTCCCCGTCATTCTGCTGGAGTCACTCCCTGCGCTTGTGCAAAGGCCACCCTACAGTCCCCTGATTCTCTCCCACAGGCCCAGTGGCTGCTGAAGAACAGGTTGGGGGCAGGGCATGGTCTGGAACATTGGCTTGGATGACTTCACAGGCACTTTCTGTGGACAAGGTAAATACCCTCTCATGCACGCCCTCAAGTCTGCACTTGGTGTCTCCACTCCCGGTGAGTAGTGATGCACCTCTCACCATCCACAAGATGACAAACTGGACACGGTTAAGGAGGAATAAAAGGCTATCCACCGCTCCCTCAGCCTGGCCTCAAAGGAAGCCTCCTTCAGATCTTCCACCTGTCCTAGCATGTCCATGGGCACTGGCATTTGTGACTCAGAAAGAAAGATTCAGGTGGCTGCCCTTAAGAAAGGTCCATCACTGTTCCTAAGAGTTCTTCTTATAGAGCTGTTCTGGGAGCTCCTGGAGAACATCCAGGAGCCTGGGTGGGGAGGGGACACAAACACCTTGTTTCTGTTCTCATCTGTCCAGCTCCAGCCCTAGGAACTATGTGGAGTAAAGAAGATAAACCAAGAAAGGGATGCCAAAGTTAGATGATGAGGAAAGGGATGGAAAAAAGACAACTCTGAAGGGGTCCAACTGGCCCTTTTTCTGAAGTGAGGAGCAGAGTTATGACTGGTCTCAGGATATGATTTTGCCCCTAACATAAGGTCCAGGGCATATGCAGAAAGCAGAAGGGAGGGGCCAGGAAACCATGGGGACAGCCAGTGCTGACTGAGGGACCATGTCATGTCTGCTGGTTCTTTCAGATTTCAAGTTATCCTCATACGTGCTCTTGGAGACCAGGCATAATTATATCTGCTTAAACATATAAACTAGGGAGGTATTAGTCAAAGGGTGCATGTTTTAGTTATTCAATATGGATAAATCCTGAAGCTATATTGTAGAACACAGTAACTATAGTTAACAAAGCTTTATTGTATACTTTACAATTTGCTAAAAGGGTAGATCTTATGATACATGCTCTTATTGCAAATGTTAATAATAAAAAGGGTGAGAGGAGACTTCTGGAGGGGATCAACATGTTTATGGCATTGATTGTGGTAACCACGATGTGTACTTATCTCCATCTCATCAAGTTGTATGCATTAGCAGTTTTTTATATGTCAGTCATACCTAATAAAGTGATTTAAAAAGAAAGATATTAGTGTAGTTGGCATTGCACAGGCTCTGTACTCAAGACAGAACTGGTTTTGAATCTCAGTTCTCACCTTAGCTGACATGAACAAAATGATTTTTAAAATTCCTCCACTCTGTAGGATTTTGGTGGGGAGGTATGGACTTCCCAGGTGGTGCAAATGGTAAAGAACCTATCTGCCAATGTAGGAGACATAAGAGACCCACATTAGATCCTTGGGTCAGGAAGATCCCTTGGAGGAGAGCACGACAAACCACTCCAGTCTTCTTGCCTGGAGAATCCCCACGAACAGAGGAGCCAGGCAGACTACAGTCTACAGGGTCGCAAAAGAGTCAGATATGACTGAAGCAACTTGACACACATGGAACATAGTGTTTGGGCAAGCATTTAAGTGATGGAGGTGAGAAATAAGCATTCTTTTCTCCTTAAACATAAACTAAAAACAAAACTAATAATTGTGCAACATTTACTATTTTATATGCCATACACACTGGAAAGTGCTTCACAGAGTAATTCTAAGATTAGTATCTCTAATACAAGTAAAGGGAGGAAATTGAGGCTCAGAGAAGTTACTGACTTGTTTGTAGTCACCAAGCTCATGGTAGAGCTCGGCTATGAACTTGGGTATCATTGATTCAGGTCCGGAGCATATAACCACTGGTTCAGGCAACAGACCCCCAGTGACACTACAGACGCAACACTTGTGCTGGGAAAGGAGGCCACCCTAGAACCGACGGCTTCCTTTACTTACTCTCTCAGGGTGCCGAGTGCCCACCTCTACTGGCAGCACTGATGATAGTGGAGTCTGTGCCGAAAAGTCTGACAGTCTATCCCAGCCCCACCAGCAAGCATGCCTTCCGCAACTGCGTGGATGGACATACCTATGAGGAGGCTTGTCAGACAGGCCTGGTCTTTGACACAAGCTGCTCTTGCTGTAACTGGGCTTAAGCTATCCCCTTGTGGGGTCTACCGGGGACTCTAGGAACAGAATGATGATTAAATGGAAGTGTTGCCTCAGAATGCCAAGTGTCTACTTTTATTTATAAGTCTGTGTGATACTCTCCTGCTTGTAAAAGAGAAGTCCTGCCTTCCTGCTCCCTAGATGGCTGGAGAGGTTGGGGCTGGGAGAGGAGGGGTAGTGACTGGGACCTCTCTGAGCATCTCTGTGGGAAGTTCTGGAGCTCTGGGCTCCTCCTGAGGCAGAAGGGGGGTGGAAATGGGAAGGTCTAGGAGGAAAGAGAATCCAAGGGATGGAGAAGCCTGGTGGGCTGCCACTATGGGGTCGCACAGAGTCGGACACAACTGAGGCAACTTAGCAGCAGCAGCAGTAGCAGGAAAGAGAGAGCAGATCCATATTCTTTCTCATAAGTATGTTCCAAATGGACCTCCAAATGGCTGAACTCAGAACACTTAATTTACTATATCTCTTCCATCAGGAAGCTCTTCTTTCACCAGGTTTACTCCTCTCCAGACTCCAGGGCTATACAACCCAAGAAAACCATACTTGTTTGAGGACAGAGCATGATAGCCAACTGCAGGACAGTCCACACACTCCACTTCCACACCTGTGAGCCTAGGAATAAAGTTCATCAGCATGATTTTGAAATTAGCTCACTTAAAAAAAATTAGTTCATCATCTTCATTGCCACACCACACCTGAATGTACCTTCAATTGCCTAAGGGAAAGCACAAAGAAAATGAAAATGCACATTACAGCAGGGATGGGGGAGCTCGCTCCTGATATCTCCAGGGTGGCATGGCTCCTGCTCCAAGGAGCTGAGGAGGAGAGCAGCTCACCAAGCCAGGAAGAGCTTCCAAACTAACCAGCTCAGTTTTTGGGTCAGGGAAGGGTGGTTCTGGGCATCGTGCTCTTTGGACAAAACCAGTGTAAACAACAAGCAGAACTCCTGGAAGTTAATTTCTTTCCTTCCCATCTCATCAGCTGAATATGAGCAGAGTTTCTATCCATCTCCGTTTGTCTGGGATAGTCCTGGTTGTTAACTATTGTCCTTGCCTCCTGTTGATTTAATAAGTTTTACTGGTTTTAAATTTTTACTTAAAAATTTTTTTTTTTTACTAGCCATAGCAAAGTTATTTGGAATGGATTTGACACATCTCCACTTTATACTACTTCCAATTTCTGCCATGGTCTGTGAAAGTGAAAGTGAAGTCACTCAGTCATGTCGGAGTCTTAGCAACCCATGGCCTGCAGCCCACCAGGCTCCTCCCTCTATGGGATTCTCCAGGCAAGAGTACTGGAATGGGTTGCTATTTTCTTCTCCAGGGGATCTTCCTGACGCAGGGATCAATCCCGGGTCTCCTGCATTCCAGGCAAACACTTTAACCTCTGAGCCACCTGTTCAGTTTAGTTCAGTCGCTCAGTCGTGTCCGACTCTTTGCGACCCCATGAATTGCAGCACACCAGGCCTCCCTGTCCACCACCAACTCCCGGAGTTCACTCAGACTCACGCCCATCGAGTCAGTGATGCCATCCAGCCATCTCATCCTCGGTCATCCCCTTCTCCTCCTGCCCCCAATCCCTTCCAGCATCAGAGTCTTTTCCAATGAGTCAACTCTTCACATGAGGTGGCCAAAGTACTGGAGTTTCAGATTTTGCATCATTCCTTCCAAAGAAATCCCAGGGCCGATCTCCTTCAGAATGGACTGGTTGGATCTCCTTGCAGTCCAAGGGACTCTCAAGAATCTTCTCCAACACCACAGTTCAAAAGCATAGATTCTTTGGTGCTCAGCCTTCTTCACAGTCCAGCTCTCACATCCATACCTGTACACATGGTTAAATCTAAATGTTCATTGGTGATAACCCATCTCTCTTTTCCTGGTTCTTTTCCAGGTGATGCTGTGCTTAGTTGCTCCATTGTGTCCAACTCTTTGTGAGCCCATGGACAGTAGCCTCTCAGGCTCCTCTGTCCATGGGGATTCTCCAGGCAAAAATACTGGAGTGGGTTGCCATGCCCTCTTCCCAACTCAGGGATTGAACCCAGGTCTCCCACATTGCAGGCAGATTCTTTACCATCTGAGCCACCAGGGAAGCCCTGTTCTTTTCTGACAAAGCTTAAATTATTGTCTCTTACAATGACCACTTGCAGATGCTCACTGACAAATGAATGTGTGCTTGGATGGAAGTGGCTAAGGACAGCTATTTCCTCTGGTCTGCCCAGCTAGAGTGGAGAAGGCAATGGCAATCCACTCCAGTACTCTTGCCTGGAAAATCCTATGGACAGAGGAGCCTGGTAGGCTGCAGTCCATGGGGTCATGAAAAGTCAGACATGACTGAGTGACTTCATTTTCACTTTTCAAGCATTGGAGAAGGAAATGGCAACCCACTCCAGTGTTCTTGCCTGGAGAATCCCAGGAATGGTGGAACCTGGTGGGCTGCTGTCTATGGGGTTGCACAGAGTCAGACACAACGGAAGTGACTTAGCAGCAGCAGCACCAGCCCAGCTAGAGGGGAGATCTTGATATCGGTGCTCCTCGGTGGGCCACCTACTGTGCTGTGCCCTGAACCATGGCCTGCAAGATGCATAAAATCATCAGGTCGCCAACATGGGATCAGTGGGAAAATACAGGTTAGAATTATGTGAAATATGAGCAGGAGAAATCAAGCAGTCACACCACTGAACTTGTAGAGAGTAATCTGAATGCTACCGGGTTTGTCATTTGTTGTGTGGCATAAATCTACAACCACTTATTTTATTCTCTGACAACATTTTCTACTTTTCAAGTAACTGCTTTTGTTAGCAATAAGCTATACACAATTAAAGTGACTATATAATAAAAAATTAACTACTGAATTTTCATACTCCAAGAAAGTTGAGATGAATGTATAACTTGTGTAAGATGTTAGTTGACATTAACTGTCTACCATAGGGTTGTTGAGTATTGCATGAAAACCAGAGGACACAAATATGCTGAATAAGCTTCACTATCTATTTCTAAATTACTGATTAGTTTAAGAGGATTTTACTTAAATTTGATTACTTAACAGAGGTAGTTACTAAAGGTATTTTATATCACTTGGTGAAGCATAATATGTCAATTTAGGTAAATATAAGAACACTTTTCCTATAAGAACAGAAGTACCAAATTCATTTCTTTTTCTACAGTGTATGTGTGCACACAATTATTAAAGTCATACTCTATTTGCAGAATAAATTCATGAGCTTTTATACAATACCAAATTTATATTAATGTAATCTGATGTATTATATAGAAAATCAGATAAGGTAATTCTAATAATAGTTGAATTTTTTCACCTAGTTCATAAAATCAAAGTAAAGCTTTTTGTGGTTCATTTCATCAAAAGTGAAACATCTGACATTATTGTAAATGCTATTGTAAATTCAGTTTAAAAGTTAAACATTAAAAATTATTTTTGTGGTGATGAATTTAAATATCAGTCGGAAACAACGTTATGTATAAAAAAATATTCTTTCTAAATTTAAAATACCCTACAGAGCAGAAATGTCCTAGGAGTTAGTTGAAGTCACAAGTCACTCACTAATGTGTTTTAAAATGTGACATTCTATCATTCAAGATTAAAGTTATAAAATTTTCAAATATTTTTATATGTAAAGAGCAACTGATCTATAACATTTTAGACAATGCTGATGTTGAGTCAAGAAAATACACATCAATGTGACAGTACAAGCTTCTTCTCTTTGCTGCCTATTTTCTGTTTGATTTTAGAAATGTTTGGACCATTAAAGAATTATTTCTTAATTAATTCAAAGTGTTCCACAGTGGTACTGAACTTAAAAAAATCTGTATGTCTTCTTCATTTTGGTTGCATTTTATTCCCAACTGATTATAATGTTTTATCAAAGTATTTAATGGAGAAGCTCTAAAACATTTTAATGTTTGAAGTTTTCATAAGTTAATATTATCAAAAAAGAATTTTTCAAATAAGAAGACTCTGAGGCATACACACCAAGGAAACCAGAATTGAAAGAGACACATGTACCCCAATGTTCATTGCAGCACTGTTTATAATAGCCAGGACGTGGAAACAACCTACATGTCCATCAACAGATGAATGGATAAGAAAGCTATGGTACTTATACACGATGGAGTATTACACAGCCATTAAAAAGAATACATTTGAATCAGTTCTAATGAGATGGATGAAACTGGAGCCGATTATACAGAGTGAAGTAAGCCAAAAGAAAAGCACCAATACAGTATACTAACACATATATATGGAATTTAGAAACATGGTAATGATAGCCCTGTATGCAAGACAGCAAAAAAGACACAGATGTATAGAATGGACTTTTGGACTTTGAGGGAGAGGGAGAGGGTGGGGTGGTTTGGGAGAATGGCACTGAAACATGTAGACTATCATGTAAAAAACGAATCGCCAGTCTATGTTCGACACAGGATACAGGAAGCTTGGGACTGGTGCACGGGGATGATCCAGAGAGTCAATATGGGGTGAGAAGTTGGGGGGGGTTCAAGATTGGGAACTCATGTACACCTGAGATGGAAAAAAAAATTAAAAATTTTTAAAAATAAAAATATATATTTATTAAAAAAAAGACTGAAAGAGGCACTGAACAAATTAAACAAGAAGTGCTCAAATGTATATAACATACAATTTTGAAATTTTAAAATCTTGAAACATTTCAATTTGTAAAGAAGACCATTTTGATAGAGCTACTATTTTTAGTATGATTTTTAATTGGATATATTTACTGCTAATTAGAGGTGTACTGAAGAGGTGTACAAATTTATATTAAGTTTGGGGAAACATTCAAAGGAATCATGAAGATAGTTGTTGAAATCTTCTATAGATAGAAGCAAAAAGATAGCATCTGTGAAAATATTAGTGTTATAATATTAAAACATTTTAATAGGAAAAAACAGAATTGAGAATATCCCCACTTAGAATATCCCCCATTTAGCAGGCTCCCTAGGTGGCTCAGTGGTCAAGAATACAGCCAATGCAGGAGGTGCAAGAGACACAGGTTTAATCCCTGGGTAGGGAGGATCCCTTGGAAATGGAAACCCACTCCAATATTTTTGACTGGAAAATTCCATGGACAGAGGCACCTGGTGGGCTATAGTCCATAGGATCACAGAGTTGGACACGACTGACTGACTGAGTACAAACATATCCATTTAGCAGAATTTCCTCTGAGCATCTGTAAGGAGAGTTTTCCTCAATTAAAAATTTTCTGGCCTACAAAGAAAAATCAGTAGAGTTATTATGGACTGAATTCTATCACTCCAAAATGCACATGTTGAAGTGCTAACCCTAAGTACCTCGGACTGTGACTGTACTTGGAGATAAGGCCCTTAAAGAGGTAACTGAGGTAAAACAAGGTCATTAGGGTGACCCCTAGTCCAACATGACTGGTTTCCTTATGAAAGATTGGGACACACACACAGAGACAAAAGAAGGAAGACCATGTGAAGACACGTGGAGAAGACGGGCATCTATCAACCAAAGAGAGAGGCCTCAGAAGAAGCCAACCCGGCAGATACCTGAGCTCAGACTTCCAGCCTCTAGAACTATGAGGAAATAAATTTCTATTTGTATAAGCCATCTAGACTGGCATTTTGTTGTGGCAGCCCTAGCAATCTCACACCAAAGGTATCAACATCTTTGAAATGATTAACCATGAAAAGCAATTTTAAAGATTTCAAGCAAATTATAAAAAATAATTAAACCATACTGATAAATCTTTAGTCTTCAGAAAAATACCAGTAACACCTTACTTAGAAATATGGCTAAGAAATTGATTGATGTTTGTGAACATATAGCAAGAATAATTATTTGAAATTTTAAATATTTATTCACTGTGCACATATATTTACTTTTTAGGAAAAAAATCTTTGCGAATAGTTTTAACAGAACTAAGTTCATTTGTATAGCAAAACACTAAGTAAAAGTAAACGTTTCAAAAATTACATATTTCTTTTTTAAATAGGCATTAGGATCTTATTAATTTTTATTGGAGTATAGTTGCTTTTAAAAAATATGTATTTCTAATGCCCCTTTCACTCTCAAGCATGTCTGGGTTTGGATGATAAATTATACGAAAGGACTCAGAATTGTTGATCAGATATTCCACTGGAAACTAAATGTCGTTATAAGTTTGCAGAAAAGAAAATCCCAGATGTACACAGAGTGGGGACCCAGTCATTTTGTAAACGAACTAAAAAGGGAAAACTTGAACTTAACTTTTTGTGGATCTGACGTATTTGACAGCCATTACTGCACCTCTGGCCCAGAGATCCCCATCGCTCTGCGATCCCTGTGGCTTGCACTTTAGCCTTCTGTAATGTCTCTGGATTGCTGTCTTCATCTGCAGAGTCCACACACCACTTGGCTCCTTTTCGCATTGCTCCGGCTCTGCCAGAAAGGAAGTCACCTTCGGTATTCCCCCCAGAACTCTCTCCAAGTCCCTTCCTGCTGCTTTATTTATTTAACCAACCTTTACATAGCACTCGATGAACAAGCCCGGTCCTCAGCACTCTAATAAACATCAAGTCGCTGGATTTCCGTGAGGACCCCCTGCGGTAGTCATGGTGATTATTCCCACTTTACAGGAAACCGGCAAAGAGAGGCTGAGAGACTTGCCTAAGGTCGAAGGGCTGGAAAATGCTTTTCAAAGTTGCCAGCATGGCTCAGGTTCCGTGACCTTAGTCCACACTCTGCTGTCCTTTGGCCCAACCACACCCTGAGGCCACTCTTCATCCCAGTCCAGGCTCCAATGTTTGGATCACACTCAGACCTGAAGGGGAAAACGAGTGGAGCGGTTAGGGGGTTAGTACTCGGTGTTTTAGGACCTGGTCCCCTGACTGCAGCACACCCCGTTTCAGGAATTTGAAGTCATCACGCTGCGCCTGACTGTCTGATCGCCCTCGGGGCAGGGAAAGGACTTCCAAGAGGGAGCCGGGGTGGTTTGGAGTAAAATGATACGTGGTGACCCAACCGCGCTGCCCCAGGCGACCGGGCGGAGTAGTCGGTTCCCAGAACTGTGTTGCGGAGAACCACCAGCACCCGCTCCTGCAAGAAAAGATCCACCTCGCGCGCCGGGATGTGAAAGCGGCTGCCCCTCTTCCCCCTCACCCCCGCCCTCCCTTCCCCACCCCGGCCCCTGGGCGCTGGAGCCCAGACGGAGCGACCCCAAGTGGCTTCCCTGGCGAGCGCACTTGCAGACTCCTGGGCGCTCTCTCCTTTCTTCTACCTGTGTCCCACCCCACGTCTTCCATCACTCCCCTTTCGCAGGCCGAGGGGTGTGGAGGTGGAGGCGCGCAGAGCAGAGGTAAAGGGCAGAGGGCCCAAAATCTCTAAGGTTTGTCGACTAAAAAAAAGATGTACAACTTAAGAGTTGTGAGTTAAGTTTTATTTGGGGCAAAATGAGGACTGCAGCCCGGGAGGCAGCAACTCAGCTCTGAGAGACTGCTCTAAAGCGGCAGTGGGGGAAAGTCAATATATTAGGCTTTGGTGAAGGGGGAGTTCAATACCATGGGCATTCAATTTACAAAAGAGTTTTGTTAGTCACGAGGGTCTGATGTCACCGTGAAGGGATTTAGTGCTTCTCTAGATATTTGGGCTTCCCTGGTGGTTCAAAGGTTAGCTTCTGCCCGCAATGTGGGAGACCTGGGTTCGATCCCTCGGTCGGGAAGATCCCCTGGAGAAGGAAATGGCAACCCACTCCAGTATTCTTGCCTGGAGAATCCCATGGACAGAGGAACTTGGTGAGCTACAGTCCACAGGGTCACAAAGAGTTGGATACGACTGCGACTTCACTTTCACTGAGACATGAAGAGATGAAAGCACTGAGATCATAAAATCTGTTCCTAAAAACATCCAACTATCTAAAGACCTGTCCCACCAGATTGCCTGGAGCACAGAGTGCCTCACTCCACCCTAAACTCCCTCAGGGATTGTTGAAGCTCAACAGCTATAGCAGCATGGGTTCAATCTTCATAGAAGCAGATGACAGATGGCAAATGCCTTTGTTGCCCAGTCATTGGCAATGCTCTTGGTAAGTGCCAATTTGTAGCTGACAGGTTGGAGAAGAAAGCCTGCTTTCCTTCCCGGCCTGGACTGGAGGAGGAGGGTGGGGGAGCCCAGTGAGGAAATCCCCATCCCTGTTCCCAGAAGGAGACAAGTGACTGCGTGTTGGAGGTGTCAGTGATTTACATCTCCTGCCCTTCACAATTCTCCCAGCTACCTACACTCTTCATCCACACCCACAGACTGGGTGATCCAGGGCTTGGCAGTTCCTGCCCCACCCCCCACCCCCAAAACCTCAGTAGGGGCTTCCTGTGTTGGCTTGAGCTGTCAAGGTCAGAATCCAAAGGTGGATTCTTGGCTGGAGGGAGGGGGCTGTCCTGGGTCCTGCCCTGGGAAAATCACCAGGGAAGTGAGGACTCTCTCTGCTGCAGGGCCCCTGGACTCCTAAGGCTGCTTGGTGCTGGCTGCTGGGGTTCCCTTCTAACCAGTCGATCTGGGCCACCACAAACTAGCCAAAGACAGCTGCCACCATTTTCAGCAACAAGAAACAGGGGGCCATGTCCTGGCTAGAAAGAAAGAAAGTGAAGTTGCTCAGTTGTATCCAACTCTGTGTAACCCTATGGACTGTAGCCTGCCAGGCTACTCTGTCCATGGAATTTTCCAAGCAAGAGTACTGGAGTGGGTTGCCATTTCCTTCTCCAGGGGATCTTCCTGACCCAGGGATCAAACCCAGGTCTCCCACATTGTAGGCAGACGCTTTACCATCTGAGCCACCAGGGAAGGTGTTCTTTAAAAACTTCCTGGCTAGAAGCTCTGAGAACCCAGATGGAAGGTAGGAAGTCTATTGGACCAGGTGNTTTTTTTTTTTTTTGCTGCTCCATTCAACTTAAAGGAAACTTTATTGAGACCCAAGGCTAAGGGAATACCACCCTATGGAGCAGGAGAGGCTGTAATGGACCTTCTTCTTTAGAGGCAGGTTGTTGATACAACTTGTAATATTTGGCAGCCTAGAGGTGAAGATGAGGGAAGCCCTTGGGATAGATTACCTTGTCAAAGTTATATTTCTGGTCTAACTACTGGAAATAATGCCACTTGGTAGGTGAAGGAACAAGTTCAGAAGGAATTTTTTTCTGGATATTGTGAGTATCGAAATGAGTGAGTATTGAAACCCTCCAGCTGTTTGCCCATGGAAATTGGAAGCTGCTGGATAGGTGGGATGCCCTCTTTGTCTTGAATTTTGCCTTTGACATTCCTTTGACACCTTTGACACGGTCACTGGGCTCAGCCTCAAGACCAAAGACCCCACCAGTGTCTCACAAATATTTGCATCTCTGCATCTTCTTACTGGCTGCCTCATTGGAGAGAAAGAGTTAAACCTACAATCTTTGTGACCCACATGCTTTCTATTGTTTTCTTTCTCCATTGAGAAGAATAACAATTGTGAAAAAGGGGAAGCAAAGAAGGAAAATCTTCAAATTATTAACTTCATTTTCAGACAGATGAATTCTAGTGGCAGGTACACAGGAAATTTGAGAATCTGGATATTTGTTCCATTCAAAAGCATTGTCAGATATTCTAGTATCAGGAGTGAAGTCACAGGAGAAAGGGAGACAGAGTGAAGCATGTTAATCTGCTTCTGGAAATATTAGTTGCTTCAGTCGTGTCCATTCTTTGCAACCACATGGCTTTTATCCCACCATGCTCTCTGTCCATGGAATTCTCCAGGCAAAAATACTGGAGTGGGTTGTCATTCCTTCTGAGAAGGACCGGTGAGATTGTTTGCTATGAATGCATGAGTTAGGAAGCCAGCAGGATTAAGTGACTTTCTCAAGCCCCTCAATGTTAATGGTAGAGGCTGCACTAGACTTCTCCTAAATTCCAAGTCCAGGATGTGTTTTCATCCATTATACCCTGTACTTGGATTAAGGGTTGTACCTGCATTTTGCCCTCCTCCCTCACCCTACCCTCATCTCCACTGTAGTCCTAGTCCTTGCAGTCCTTTGAGAGACTGTACCTGCTCTAGAATCAAACTCCTGCTTTAGAATCATAGGCTGGCTTTACTGATGAAAAAAGATCAGAATGAAAGAACATTAATAGCCCTGTAAGGGCTTTCTCCTTATTCAGACTTAAATTGAAGAAAGTAGTGAAAACCACTAGGCCATTCAGATATGACCTCAATCAAATCCCTTATGATTACATGGTGAAAGTGGCACATAGATCCAAGGGATTAGCTCTAATAGACAGAGCGAAGAATTATAGACAAAGTGAAGAATTATGGACAGAGGTTCATAACATTGTATGGGAGGCAGTGATCAAAACCATCCTCAAGAAAAAGAAATGCAACAAGGCAAAATAGTTGTCTGAGGAGGCCTTACAAATAGTTGAGAAAAGAAGTAAAAGGAAAAGGAGAAAAGGAAAGATATAGATATCTGAATGCAGAGTTCCAAAGAATAGTAGGAAGAGAGAAGAAAACCTTCCTGATTGATCAATGCAAGGAAATAGAGGAAAACAATAGAATGGGAAAGAATAGAGATCTGTTCAAGAAGATTAGTCATGCCAAGGGAACATTTCATGCAAAGATGGGCACACTAAAGGACAGAAATGGTATGGACCTAAGGGAAGCATAAGATATTAAGAAGATGTGACAAGAACACACAGAAGAACTATACAAAAAAGATCTTAATGACCTAGATAACCATGATGGTGTTATCACTCACCTAAAGCCAGATATCCTAGAGTGTGAAGTCAGGTGGAGTTTAGAAAGCATAACTACAAACAAAGCTGGTGGAGGTGATGTAATTCTGGCTGAACTATTTCAAATCCTGAAAGATGATGCTGTGAAAGTGCTGCACTTGATATGCCAGCAAATATGGAAAACTCAGCAGTGGCCTCAGGAATGGAAAAGGTCAGTTTTCATTCCATTTGCAAAGAAGGGCAATGCCAAACAATATTCAAACTACCACACAACTGCAATTAGTTCACATGCTAGCAAGGTCATGCTCAAAATCCTCCAGGCTAGGTTTCAACAGTAAGTGAACTGAGAACTTCTAGATGTACAAGCTGGATTTAGAAAAGACAGAGGAACCATATCAAATTGCCAACATCCGTAGGATCATAGAAAAATGAAGAAAATTCCAGAAAAATACCTAGCTTTGCTTAATTGACTGTATCGATCACAACAAACTGAAAAATTCTTTAACAGATGGGAATATCAGAACACCTTACCTTCCTCCTGAAAACCCTGTATGCAGGTCAAGCAGCAGCAATTAGTACTGGACATGGAACAACTAACTGGTTCAAAATTGGGAAAGGAGTTCATCAAGGCTGTATATTGTCACCCTGCTTATTTAACCTCTATGCAGAGTACATCATGTGAAATGCCAGGATGGATGAAGCACAAGCTGGAATCAAGATTGCCAGGAGAAATATCAATAACCTCAGATATGTAAATGACACCACCTTAATGGCAGAAAGTGAAAAGGAAATAAAAAGCTTCTTGATGAAGGTGAAAGAGGGGAGTGAAAAAGCTGGCTTAAAATTCAACATTCAAAAAATGAAGATCATGGCATCCAGTCCCATCACTTCATGGCAAATAAATGGGGAAACAATGGAAATAGTGGCAGACTTTAATTTCTTGGGTTCCAAAATCACTGAGGACAGTGACTGCAGCTATGCAATTAAAAGACACTTGTTCCTCCTGGAGAAATCAACCTGCCTGACTTCAGAATATACTATAAAGCTACAGTCATCAAGACAGTATGGTACTGGCACAAAGACAGAAATATAGATCAATGGAACATAATAGAAAGCCCAGAGATAAATCCACACAGCTATGGGTGCCTTATCTTTGACAAAGGAGGCAAGAATGTACAATGGAGAAAAGACAATCTCTTTAACAAGTGGTGCTGGGAAAACTGGTCAACCACTTGTAAAAGAATGAAACTAGAATACTTTCTAACACCATACACAAAAATAAACTCGAAATCGATTAAAGATCTAAATGTAAGACCAGAAACTGTAAAACTCCCAGAGGAAAACATAGGCAAAACATTCTTTGATATAAATCAAAGCAGGATTCTCTATGACCCACCTCCCAGAGTAATGGAAATAAAAGCAAAAATAAACAAGTGGGACCTAATTAAAATCAAAAGCTCTTGCACAATGAAGGAAACTATAAGCAAGGTGAAAAGACAGCCTTCAGGATGCGAGAAAATAATAGCAAATGAAGCAACTGACAAAGAATTAATCAAAAATATACAAGCAGCTCATGCAGCTCAATTCCAGAAAAATAAACGACTTAATCAAAAAATGGGCCAAAGAACTGAACAGACATTTCTTCAAAGAAGACATACGGATGGCTAAACAAACATATGAAAAGATGCTCAACATCATTCATTATCAGAGAAATGCAAATCAAAACCACAATAGGTACCATCTCACGCCAGTCAGAATGGCTGCTATAAAAAAGTCTACAAATAATAAATGCTGGAGAGGATGTGGAGAAAAGGGAACCCTCTTACACTGTTGGTGGGAATGCAAACTAGTACAGCCACTATGGAGAACAGTGTGGAGATTCCTTGAAAACTGGAAATAGAACTGCCTTATGACCCAGCAATCCCACTGCTGGGCATACACACTGAGGAAACCAGAATTGAAAGAGACATGTGTACTGCAATGTTCATTGCAGCACTGTTTGTAATAGCCAGGACATGGAAGCAACCTAGATGTCCATCAACAGATGAATGGATGAGAAAGCTGTGGTATACATACACAATGGAATATTTCTCAGCTATTAAAAAGAATGTATTTGAATCAGTTCCAATGAGGTGGATGAAACTGGAGCCTATTATACAGAGCGAAGTAAGTCAGAACGAAAAAACCAATACAGTATATTAATATGTATATATGGAATTTAGAAAGATGGTAACAATGACCCTATATGTGAGACAGCAAAAGAGACACAGATGTAAAGAACAAACTTTTGGACTCTGTGGGAGAAGGCAAGAGTGGGATGATTTGAGAATAGCACTGAAACATGTATATTATCATATGTGAAATAGATTGCCAGTCCAGGTTTAATGCATGAGATAGGGTGCTTAAGACTGGTGCACTGGGATGACCCTGAGGGATGGGATGGGATGGGGAGGGAGGTGGGAAGGGGGTTCAGGATGGGGGACACATGTACATTCATGGCTGATTCATGTGAATGTATGGCAAAAACCACCACAATATTGTAAAGCAATTAGCCTTCAATTAAAATTAATTAATTTTTTAAAAAGACACTTGTTCCTTGGAAGAAAAGCTATGACAAACCTAGACAATATATTAAAAAGTAGAGACATTACTTTGCCAATAAAGGTCCATAGAGTTAAAGCTATGTTTTTTTCCAGTAGTCATGTATGGATGTGAGAGTTGAAACATAAAGAAGGCTGAGTGCTGAAGAATAGATGTTTTGGAACTGCAGCATTTTGAGAAGACTCTTGAGAGTCTCTTGGATTGCAGGCAGATCAAACTAGTCAACCCTAAAGGAAATCAACCCTGAATATTCATTGGAAGGACTGATGCTGAAGCTGAAGCTCCAATACTTTGGCCACCTGATGCAAAAAGCCAACCTGTTGGAAAAGACTCTAATGTTGAGAAAGATTGAAGGCAGGAGGAGAAAGAGATGACAGAGAACAAGTTGGCTGGATGGCATCACTGACTCAATGGACATGAGTTTGAGCAAGCTCTGGGAGATGGTGAAGGACAGGGAAGCCTGGTGTGCTGCAGTCCAGGGGGTCGCAGAGTCAGACATGAGTGACTGAACAACAACAAAAGGCAAAGATGAGTCGGATAACTTGACCCTGGAATTATAGGGAGTTCATGAAGTTATCATGGCAGAATCTGTACCTGAAGCCTGGACTCTCGACTCCTACTGGATGGTTCATTTTTGCCCTTAGTGAAATTACTCCTCAGGGAGATAGCTACAGGTATTAAATAGACATACACTATTATCCTTTCTGTTTCCATTTTCAAATGAGTAAAATGGGAGTAATGGAGTAAATATAGTACCGACCACGTGGGGTTTTAGTGAGAGTTAATGAGTGGATTTAATTATTAATAATTTACTCAGAGCACTGCTTGGAACACAGCACATGCTCAGTAAGCATTAGTAATTGTTAATATTAGCATGTAAGGGAACTAGAGTACATTTAAATCAGAGTTTTCCAGTTTTAAGGTTTCATTTTAGCAAAAAACATTGATTGATAAGGTTTAAAATTCCCTCTTAGTGAAACAGAGATACTGCTAAGAGATACCATCAGCCCTGAATTTCCTATAAATTACAGGTTTGCTGTAATACACAAGAATCTCATTCAGATCCTCCCCTTCCCTCTTCAGATTTAAACAGAAAAGTTATTTGGAAATATGTGATTTCTTAAGCAATCTGCAACTCTCCAGGGAGCTTTCTCAGTGAGAGTTTCCCACTCTATTCCTCTGGGAAGTAGGTTCTGCCCACCAGTTGACCTACTACTTCACCAACTAGGCCAAGTACCTGCCAGGTCTGGGACACTTCAAGCCTGGCCTCACCTTTATCTTTATACTCATCTGATCTATGCCTTTGCTGGAATGTGGGAAATGAGATCACACCATCAAAAGAAAGGATGTGAATCTCTACCAAGCTCTCGTTGACCTGAAAGACATGTAAATGATGAAAGGACTGTGAGTTAAAATCTTTTTACCCTCAAGAACAGGTTGAACAAAACCTTCCACAGCAGCCCCCAGGCAGAAATTCTAAACAGGCCAACAAGAAGCACATAGATTCTTAACATTTCCAGTACAGTGATGACTCTAACATAAGGGAAATCGTTGGCTCATAGGAAGTGGTTGTCAACTGAAACACAGCTCCACCACCAAGGAAAATTTAGAAAAGTCCATATTCCTGTGGACTCAGATGGAAACAATCTTCCACTTAGAAACCATCCAAAGCTGGCATTGATGAAGCACTGTGTCCTTAGTCGTGGACTTCACTCCAAGGGGAGTAATTAGAACAGTAGAGACACTGAAACATAGCAAATTGAGGTCACCTACTCCAACCACTCTCACAATTTAGGAAATAAGGATGAGAATAAAGAAAATTAGCATGAGAGGCAGTGTGAGACTCCTGGCTTCCCAGTTACTCCAACAGCTGATGCTGAAATGATCAGTCAATCTTTCTTTCCATTTGTTCTGATGCAGCACTTTGCTTCTTTTCCCTCAGTAATAGACAAATAAACATTCTCCTGGCTTTTGGCAACTGGGGCTTTGGAACTGCTCCATTCATTTTTCAAGATGACTTTCTACTTTGATTTTACTACAAGGTGTTGGGACCACCAAGGTCTTACTCTGCCTTCTTTGAGTTTCTCTTAGTTTTGCTGCCATGGTATCCACTCTTGAGAACCACTCAGACTTTTCTATTGGTTGGGTCACCAAATTCCGGCTCCACTACAAGTGTGATGGGTTGGACTTTGGAAGCACCTTGGCTTTTGTGGGAGCATTCCTTAGAATAATCATCTCTTCACTGTCCTGATGCAGGCTAACTGTTCTATATCGGACTGGAAAGCACACCATCAGTCACTTATGAAAGATCACTGAGACCATATAGAAACCATAAATCCCTACAATCTCAATTGGAGATGAAAGATCTGGAGACTCCATTCTGGTGAAGATGCTGAAGAATGAAGGATGGAGGAGATTAATGTAATTCAAAAAATAGTAATGCAAGTCAACTTAGAGTTGAAACTTATAGAATTTCTTCTATTCGTGTACAGGAAATGTGTGAACCTTTTGAATGGAAGGCCAAGTAGATCAACAAGCCTAGGCTGATAGTCACCACTTCTGTAGTTGCTGGCATCCTCACCAGCCAGTCAGCCTATAAGATTCCCCCACCTGTCCCAGTGAGCAATAACATGTCCTATAACTTCTCAGGGTATTGCTTATGCAGGAGACACTCATCTTGGGAGGGCTACTCTGGAGAGATCAGCTGTCTCTACAAATACCCAACTGGAAGCAATGCCAACTTCAGTGTGATGAGTCCCTGCACAGACCAAAATACAGCCCAAGGATGTTATCAACTACATGGAGATACAGGGACAAAGGGATCATAAATTTAGTGCAAGATTAACAACCAGTACATTTTTCATCAAAGAAAATGAAGTCCATTACTCATTTTTTCATAAATTATAAAATGTTTCTCCCACATTTCCCCTCTTGCTGTTCCCTTTCTGCTTTGCCTATTTTCTGCTATTCTAATTCTTGGACATGTATGCTGTACAGACTTTCAGTCATTTATCAATGAATCATACCAGAAAAATTATGAAAGAAAAAACACCCTTTAGTACTTCTCCAATTTCTGGTGGGAAAGGTATATCTAAAGTCATTTCTGACTCTTGGTTTATGTGGTCTGTAGCCCAAGAGGCTCCTCTGTCCTTGGAATTCTCCAGGCAAGAATACTGGGATGGGTAGCCATTACCTTTGCCAGGTTTTGAACCTGGGTCTCCTGCATTACAGGCAGATTCTTTACTATCTGAGCTACTAGGGAAGTCCGATAGCTTTTGGGCACTTATTTGCTGGGAGTGCTTGCTAAGTGGCTTCAGTCATGTCTAACTCTTTGCCATCTTATGGACTGTAGCTCACCAGGCTCCTCTGTCCATGGGATACTGGAGTGGGTTGTTATGCCCTCCTCCAGGGGATCTTCTCAATTCAGGGATTAAACCCACGTCTCTTATGTGTCCTGCATTGGCAGGAGTGTTCTTTACCACTAGCGCCACCTGGGAAGCCCTTAGTGGGAAATTAAGCTGTTATAATGAATTAACTAGTTCTTATTTACTAAAAATTCACCAACTAATTACACTATACTGACAGTTTTATCAGATAAGAGACAAGAAAACAACCAGTGCTTTTAAAATAGAAGACAATGAAGCACAATTACTCATTTTTTTTCATAAATTATAGAATGTTTCTTCCACATTTCCCCTCTTTCTGTTCCCTTTCTGCTTTGCTTATTTTGTACCATTCCAGTTCTTGCACATGTACAGAATTTCAGCCATTCACCATTCAGCAATGAATCATATCAGAAAAATTACTAAAAAAACCAACCAAAAAAAAAAAAAACCTTTAGTGAGGGGTCCAACTAGAGCAGCCAATATGAGTGCTTATCTAGCTGCCCTGCCAAATAACCATGAGTGTCCACTAGTAGCCCCAACCACTAGTAAAATGAACCAAGTCCTTTTGTCGTATATTTTCAGTGTGAGGGGTATATCTAAAATTGTGTGTGTGTGTGTGTGTGTGAATTGCTCAGTTATGTCTAACTCTTTGCTACCCCATGAACTATGGCCCACAAGTTTCCTCTGTCCTTGGAATTCTCCAGGCAAGAATTCTGGGGTGGGTAGCCATTCCCTTCTCCAGGGCATTTTTCTGATCCAGGGATCAAACCCAGGTATCCTGCATTGTGGGCAGTTTCTTTACTGTCTTGAGTCACCAGGGAAGCCCCAAAGCCTATATATTGGTATGTTATTGTCCTTCCAGTAGTTCTTGAGGTAATCCAGCAATGGCAGGCAGCTTAGCTAGAGGCCCTATCCAGTTGATGGCCTAGTAATTAGATATTAACCAAACTTTTTGGTATGGTTTGGCTTGCTGTACAAATTTACCTGCTATAAAATATCTGCAATGCATTTTAGAGTATCACTGATATAGCTCTTTTGAAATAGTATGTCTCTATCTCAGAAGGCTCCTTTTGATAACATAGCCACCCTACCAAAAAGTCTAGTTAATACCTAATTATTAGGCCATCAGCTGGGTGGGGCCTCAAACTAAGCTGTCTATGATTGCAGAATTATGCCAAGAACTAGTGGAAGGGCAATGGGCCCCAGCTAAGAAGCTCATAGTTGGATTCCCAGTCTATGAACACACCCCATCATCCTGAGTAACCCTTGCAAGCACGAAATTCATTCTTCTTCTACTGGCCCTGGCTCTCCTGGGTCCTCTACCAGTCTAGGTTCTGGGCCTACTATGAGGTATACTCCTGGAAACCACAGAAAGAAGGGGATAGGTGGGTTTTTCTTAGTCCATAAGTTTAACATGAAAAACAATATTCAACACTTCTTGGTTCATTTAACTAGTGGTTGGGGCTACTAGTGGACACTCATGTTTTTTTGGCAGGGAGGTTAAATAAGCACTCATATTGGCTGCTCTAGTTGGACCCCCCCCCCCCACTAAGGGCTCTCATAGGCTGGATTCCAAATAAGAGAAAGTAAGAAAAAAAGATATTATCAATGAGATTATATCAATTTATAGATACTTCTAAGGAATTGCCAAGGTATTCTTTGATTTGAGAACTTCTCCCCAAAGTGAAAAAAAAAAAAAAATCTAAATATGAGAAAGAACCAAAATCCTAAATTAGCTTTGGTATTTTTTCCTATTTCTAAAAAAAATGCCATTGAGATTTCAATAGGAATTGAGTCTGNTCAATGAGATTATATCAATTTATAGATACTTCTAAGGAATTGCCAAGGTATTCTTTGATTTGAGAACTTCTCCCCAAAGTGAAAAAAAAAAAAAAATCTAAATATGAGAAAGAACCAAAATCCTAAATTAGCTTTGGTATTTTTTCCTATTTCTAAAAAAAATGCCATTGAGATTTCAATAGGAATTGAGTCTGTAGGTTTCTTTAGGTAGTATAGACATTTTAATACTACTAATTCTTCCAATTCATGAACACAGATGTGTTTATTTGTGTTTAATTTCTTTCGGCAATATTTTATAATTTTCAGTGTACAAGTCTTTAGCTTCCTGGATTAGGTTTATTCCTCAATATTTTATTCTTTGGTGCTGTTGTAAATGGGATATGTTTTCTTAATTTACTCATCTTGTTTATTGTTCATGTATAGAAATGGAACTGATTTTTGCACATTGATTTTGTATCCTGCAACACTGCTGAACTGGTTTATTAGTACTATTTGTGTGTGGGGGGAAGGGGGATATTTTTGCTTCCCAGGTGGTGCTTGTGGTAAAGAATCCACTTGCTAATGCAGGAGACAAAAGATTGAGGTTCAGTCCTTGGATCAAGAAGATCCCCTGGAGGAGGGCACGACAACCGATTCCAGTAATTTTGCCTAGAGAATCCCATGGAGAGAGGAGCCTGGTGAGCTACAGTCCATAAGGTCGCAAAGAGTCAGACATGACTGAAGCTGCTTAGCAAGCACTCCCAGCAGATAAGCGCCAAAAAGCTATTGGACTTCCCTGGTGGCTCAGATGGTAAAGAATCTGCCTGTAATGCAGGAGACCCAGGTTCAAACCCTGGTGAAGGTAGCTACCCATCCCAGTATTCTTGCCTGGAGAATTCCAAGAACAGAGGAGCCTCTCAGACTACAGACCATGGTAATAGTCAGCTACAGTCTCATGGAGTCACAAGAGTTGGACATGACTGAAGTGATTTTGCACACAGAATGCACGTGGAATATTTTGGATGGAAATACTGAGTTTCCTACATATAAGATTGTGCATCTGCAAACAAATAATTTTAATTCTTTTTAATTTGAATGTTTTTATTACTTCTTCTTTTTTTAGAGATATTGACACATAACATTGTGTAGGTTTAGAGGCCAAAGAAGGAGGGATGTGTGTGGTAGAAAACCAGCAGAGTCAGGCGTCTGGAAAACCAAGGAAACAAACGTATCAGGAGAAGAGAGTGATCAATTGTGTCAATTACTACTGATATTTAAGTAAGATATTTAAGTGATATTTAAGTAAGATGAGGTCTGAGAACTGTTAGATTTAACAACATCACAATAAACTGTGGAAAATTCTGAAAGAGATGGGAATACCAGACCACCTGACTTTCCTCTTGAGAAATCTGTATGCAGGTCAAGAAGCAACAGTTAGAACTGGACATGGGACAACAGACTGGTTCCAAATAGGAAAAGGAGTACGTTAAGGCTGTATATTGTTACCNGCGCCTAGTGAGCCGGCGGCTCGCAGCCGCCTGCGCCTAGTGAGCCGGCGGCTCGCAGCCGCCTGCGCCTAGTGAGCCGGCGGCTCGCAGCCGCCTGCGCCTAGTGAGCCGGCGGCTCGCAGCCGCCTGCGCCTAGTGAGCCGGCGGCTCGCAGCCGCCTGCGCCTAGTGAGCCGGCGGCTCGCAGCCGCCTGCGCCTAGTGAGCCGGCGGCTCGCAGCCGCCTGCGCCTAGTGAGCCGGCGGCTCGCAGCCGCCTGCGCCTAGTGAGCCGGCGGCTCGCAGCCGCCTGCGCCTAGTGAGCCGGCGGCTCGCAGCCGCCTGCGCCTAGTGAGCCGGCGGCTCGCAGCCGCCTGCGCCTAGTGAGCCGGCGGCTCGCAGCCGCCTGCGCCTAGTGAGCCGGCGGCTCGCAGCCGCCTGCGCCTAGTGAGCCGGCGGCTCGCAGCCGCCTGCGCCTAGTGAGCCGGCGGCTCGCAGCCGCCTGCGCCTAGTGAGCCGGCGGCTCGCAGCCGCCTGCGCCTAGTGAGCCGGCGGCTCGCAGCCGCCTGCGCCTAGTGAGCCGGCGGCTCGCAGCCGCCTGCGCCTAGTGAGCCGGCGGCTCGCAGCCGCCTGCGCCTAGTGAGCCGGCGGCTCGCAGCCGCCTGCGCCTAGTGAGCCGGCGGCTCGCAGCCGCCTGCGCCTAGTGAGCCGGCGGCTCGCAGCCGCCTGCGCCTAGTGAGCCGGCGGCTCGCAGCCGCCTGCGCCTAGTGAGCCGGCGGCTCGCAGCCGCCTGCGCCTAGTGAGCCGGCGGCTCGCAGCCGCCTGCGCCTAGTGAGCCGGCGGCTCGCAGCCGCCTGCGCCTAGTGAGCCGGCGGCTCGCAGCCGCCTGCGCCTAGTGAGCCGGCGGCTCGCAGCCGCCTGCGCCTAGTGAGCCGGCGGCTCGCAGCCGCCTGCGCCTAGTGAGCCGGCGGCTCGCAGCCGCCTGCGCCTAGTGAGCCGGCGGCTCGCAGCCGCCTGCGCCTAGTGAGCCGGCGGCTCGCAGCCGCCTGCGCCTAGTGAGCCGGCGGCTCGCAGCCGCCTGCGCCTAGTGAGCCGGCGGCTCGCAGCCGCCTGCGCCTAGTGAGCCGGCGGCTCGCAGCCGCCTGCGCCTAGTGAGCCGGCGGCTCGCAGCCGCCTGCGCCTAGTGAGCCGGCGGCTCGCAGCCGCCTGCGCCTAGTGAGCCGGCGGCTCGCAGCCGCCTGCGCCTAGTGAGCCGGCGGCTCGCAGCCGCCTGCGCCTAGTGAGCCGGCGGCTCGCAGCCGCCTGCGCCTAGTGAGCCGGCGGCTCGCAGCCGCCTGCGCCTAGTGAGCCGGCGGCTCGCAGCCGCCTGCGCCTAGTGAGCCGGCGGCTCGCAGCCGCCTGCGCCTAGTGAGCCGGCGGCTCGCAGCCGCCTGCGCCTAGTGAGCCGGCGGCTCGCAGCCGCCTGCGCCTAGTGAGCCGGCGGCTCGCAGCCGCCTGCGCCTAGTGAGCCGGCGGCTCGCAGCCGCCTGCGCCTAGTGAGCCGGCGGCTCGCAGCCGCCTGCGCCTAGTGAGCCGGCGGCTCGCAGCCGCCTGCGCCTAGTGAGCCGGCGGCTCGCAGCCGCCTGCGCCTAGTGAGCCGGCGGCTCGCAGCCGCCTGCGCCTAGTGAGCCGGCGGCTCGCAGCCGCCTGCGCTTAGGCTAATTTTCTGTTTAGTTGATTTATCCATAGGTGTGAGTGAGGTATTAAAGTCTCCCAATATTATTGTGTTACTGTTAATTTCCTCTTTCATACTCACTAGCATTTGCCTTACATATTGCAGTGCTCCTATGTTGGGTGCATATATATTTATAATTGTTATATGTGCTTCTTGGCTTGATCCTTTGATCATTATGTAGTGTCCTTTGTCTCTTTCCATGGCCTTTATTTCAAGTCTATTTTATGTGGTATGAGTATTGCTACTCCTGCTTTCTTTTGGTTTCCATTTGCATGAAATATTTTTTCCAGCCCTTCACTTTTCAGTATATGTTTGAGGTGGGTCTCTTGTAGACAGCATATATAAGTAAAGTTGAGTTTCTCAGTCGTGTCTGACTCTTTGTGACCCCATGGACTGTAGCCTACCGGGCTCCTCTGTCTATGGGATTCTCCAGGCAAGAGTACTGTAGTGGGTTGCCATTTCCTTCCCCAGGGGATCTTCCCAACCCAGGTATCGAACCCAAGTCTCCAGCATTGCAGACAGACGCTTTACCATCTGAGCCACCAGGGAAGCCACAGACAGCATATATAGTGGTCTTGCTTTTGTATCAGTTCAG
Source organism: Neotragus moschatus (assembly GCA_006410615.1). NCBI lineage: Eukaryota > Metazoa > Chordata > Mammalia > Artiodactyla > Bovidae > Neotragus > Neotragus moschatus. The sequence continues at coordinate 287,235 of SJYA01000464.1, forward strand.
CCAGTCTTTGTCTTCTGGTTGAGGCATTCAACGCTTTTACATTTTAGGTAATTATTGATAAATATGATCCTGTTGCCATTTACTTTGTTGTTTTGGGTTCGAGTTTATACCCCCTTTCTGTTTTTCCTGTCTAGAGAAGATCCTTTAGCATTTGTTGAAGAGCTGGTTTGGTGGCCCTGAATTATCTGAACTTTTTCTTGTCTGTAAAGCTTTTGATTTCTCCTTCATATTTGAATGAGATCCTTGCTGGGTACAGTAATCTGGGTTGTAGGTTTTTCTCTTTCATCACTTTAAGTATGTCCTGCCATTCCCTTCTGGCCTGTAGAGTTTCCATTGAAAGATCAGCTGTTATCCTTATGGGAATCCCCTTGTGTGTTATTTGTTGTTTTTCCTTTGCTGCTTTTAATATTTGTTCTTTGTGTTTGATCTTTGTTAATTTGATTAATATGTGTCTTGGGGTGTTGCAATTTGGGTTTATCCTCTTTGGGAAACTCTGAGTTTCTTGGACTTGGGTGGCTATTTCCTTCCCCATCTTAGGGAAGTTTTCAACTATTATCTCCTCAAGTATTTTCTCAAGGCCTTTATTTTTGTCTTCTTGTGGGACTCCTATGATTCGAATGTTGGGGCTTTTAATATTGTCCCACAGGTCTCTGAGGTTGTCCTCATTTCTTTTAATTCTTTTTTCTTTTTTCTTCTCTGCTTCATTTATTTCCACCATTCTATCTTCCACCTCACTTATCCCATCTTCTGCCTCAGTTATTCTACTGTTGGTTCCCTCCAGAGTGCTTTTGATTTCAGTTATTGCATTATTCATTAAGATTGACTCTTTTTTTATTTCATCTAGGTCCTCATTAAACTATCCTTACACCTTCTCAATCCTTGTCTCCAGACTGTTTATGTGTAACTCCATTTTCTTTTCCAGATTTTGGGTCATTTTTACTATCACTATTCTGAATTCTTTTTCAGGTAGACTCCCTATCTCCTCCTCTTCTGTTTGGTTTGGTGGGCTTATATCATGTTCCTTTGCCTGCTGAATATTTCTCTACCTTTTCATCTTGTTTAGGTGGCTGTGTTTGGGGTAGCATTTCTGTATGCTGAGAGTTTGCGATTCCTCTTTATTATGGAGGGTCCTCCCTGTGGGTAGAGTTGGACGAGTGGCTTGTCAAGGTTTCCTGGTTAGGGAAGCTTGCATTGGTGTTCTGGTGGGTGAAGCTGGATCTCTTCTCTCTGGAGTGCAATGAAGTGTCCAGTAGTTAGTTTTGAGGTGTCTATGGGTTTGGTGTGACTTTTGGCCACCTGTATTTTTGTGCTCAGGTTTATCTTCCTGCATTGTTTGAGAATTAGCTTTAAATGTCTTGTTCTGGAACTTGTTGGCTCTTGGTTGGTGCTTGGTTTCAGTGTAGGTATGGAGGGTTTGGGGTGAGCTCTTATTGAATAATGTTCCCTGGAGTCAGGAGTTTTCTGGTGTTCTCAAGTTTTGGATTTAAGTCTCCTACCTCTAGCTTATTCTTACAGCAGTCTCAAGACTTCTCCATCCATACAGCATTGGTGATAAAACCTCTAAGTTTTTGGTGAAAAGATTCTCCACAGTGAGGGACACCTCATGAGGTTCACAGAGTTACATGGAGAAGAGAAGAGGGAGGAGGTGACCAGAAGAAGAGGGGGAATCAAAAGGGGAGAGAGAAATCTAGCCAGTAATCAATTCTCTATTTTCTCTCCACAATCTGGAACACTCAGAGAGTTTCACAGAGTTCCATAGAGAAGAGAAGAGGGAGGAAGGAGATAGAGCTGACCAGGAGGAGAGGAGAGGGACTCAAAAGGAGAGAGACCATCTAGCCTGTGATCAGTTCCCTAAGTGTTCTTCATAGCCTGGATCACCCAAAGATATTCACAGAGTTAAGTAGAGATTAGAAGGGGGAGGGAGGAGATAGAGGTGACCTGGGGGAGAAAAAGGAGAGTCAAAAGGGGAGAGAGCAATCAAGCCAGTAATCACACTCTTAAGTAAAAATGGGTACTGAAAACTGGAATCTTAAAGGTACAGAATTGATAACAAATACCAAAAAGCAAAGATTAAAAATCTAGAGTTAGACTCTCAAAAATACAATATCAAAAAAAATCACAAAAGTTATTTTAAAAATATGAAATTTGCTTTTAAAATAGGGTGGTTTTTTTTTTGCAAGGTAATAGTAAGTTTTAAACATAAGAATTAAAGGAGTGATAAAGAACTTAAAAATTTTTTTTTAATTTAAATTAAAATATGATAATAGTAAAATATATCTAGGAATGTGTCTGGAACTGTTGAGGGCAGTATGGGGTCAGTTCAGTTTCAGATAGTTCCTTGTTCCAGCTTATACTTCTCAATGTCTAGAGGTCCCTTCCAATGTAGCCAGTGCTAACTACAGGGTTTTAATCTGTTGCACCTGTCACTTCCAGAGTGGTTCCTTCTTCTTTGTTTATTTTGGCTTCCTCTGCACATCTGCAAGTCTCTTCAGTATCTAACTTCTGCCCTGACACAAGGTGGCAAAGGTGGTCATTTATTAGGCTCACTTTTTCAATTGTGCTGCAGGGAGGGAGGAGCACCAAAACCAAATATCACTGGCATGTGTGGGAAGTGTTCGTAGTGTCTGGACCACACTGGGTTTTCCCCCGCCCACCATGTATGTGCTTTCCCAATCTACACTGCTAAGCCTCAAAGTTGCTCTGCAAGGGAACTGTCAAAGGCAGGCCCTGGGTTCTGTGCACTTCCCAGGTCTAAGCCACTCAGGTTGAGGTTCTCAGGTACTCCACAAAAATACAGACTTGGTTGGGTCTGCGTTTTGTGCCCTTCCCAGGTCGGAGTAGCTCAGGCAACCAGGTGCTTGGCGAGCTCAGTCTCCCCAGGTGTGGCCGGGCGTCTTATCACCTCCTCTGTCCCAATCGCTCAGTTTCCTGGGTGTTCAGTGGGAGCGCTGTCTCAGGTGTGTCATGTGTCTCCTCTGGGGAGCTGATCTCTGGCTGTGACCCTCCTGGTGGATGTCAACCATCCAGGATCCCAGGAAGACTTGGTTAACAACTGGAAGCCTGCTCTCAGTTTGGTAGAGGATGCCATCTCTGGGGTGGAGATTGCCCCTTTCCAGCTCTGGCTGTCACCCACCTGCCTCCCTGCCTCTAGCAGGGGATGAGCCAGTCCACTGCTGGCTGGCTCTCCTCTGGTATTCGCTCAGTCCTTTGTTCTGTGAGCGGGCCTGCAGAGCTTTAGGTTAGAGCCTTTTGCCGGAAAGTTCTCTTTCCTCCCCCCCCCCCCTTTTTTTCCCTCTTTCTGACTATCCCACAGTTTGGGTTGCTATCTCACGTTAGCTCCCTCAGATTGTCCTCAGTGCATTCAAGCCTGGTCCTTACCCTAAGCAATGCAGCCTGCACCTCCCTGTTCAGCCCCCGCTTGCTGGTGGTGGATGCTAGCATCTGGGCTACTTCTCTGCTGGGAGTTGTAGTTAGGCGCGTAACCTGTGGGTTTTGTTTATTTGTTTTTCCTCCCAGTTATGTTGCCCTCTGAGATTCCAAAATTCCCCACAGACCTGGCGGTGAAAGGGTTTCCTGGTGTTTGGAATCTTCTCCTCTTTTAAGACTCCCTTCCCAGGATGGCTCTCCATCCCTAACTCTTTTGTCTCTCTTTTTATTTTTTATATTTTGTCCTACCTCCTTTTGAAGACAATGGGCTGCCTTTCTGGGTGCCTGGTGTTCTCTGCCAGCGTCAGAAGTTGTTTTGTGGTATTTGCTCAGTGTTCAAATGATCTTTTGATGAATTTGTGGTCTCCCCGTCCTATTCCTCCGCCATCTTCTCAATATCTTTTTTATGACCTAGGAAACTGCAAACCATCTTAATTACATGAATCAGAGAGCAGGAAGCAGAGGACACTGAAAATTAGACATAGCAGAGGTCAGGAAATCAGAAGTTTACTATATTTTAATAGAGTTCTACTTTGTGGGAAAATGAAACAAAACAAGCAAGAAAATCTTGGTATCTTTAAATTTCTAATTTGGTTGGTTAGTTACATCTAGGAGAAGTAAGGCTATGGGCTATTGCAAACATCAGTAGTGGCAGTATCTAGAATGTAGCTACTAGATTTGAGTTATGATGTGTGTATGCATGCTAAGCCAATTCAGTCATGTCCCACTCTTTGCGACCATATGGACTCTAGCCCACCAGGCTCCTCTGTCCATGGGATTCTCCAGGCAAGAATACTGGAGTGGGTTGCCATGCTCTCCTCCAGGGGATCTTTCCCACCCAGGGACTGAACCCACATTTCTTACATCTCCTGCATAGGCAGGCAGATTTTTTACCACTAGCGCTGCCTGGGAAGCCCAAGCTCTTTCAGAGCGGTATTTCTTAAACTGTGATTTATTATTGATCATGCATCAAAATCACATATGAGGCAGTCGATGAAAATCTCAGTCCCTTATCCAACTGAATCACAGTCTTTGAGAAAGGGGCTAAACACCTGAAATTTCAATGTTATCTTTCAACTCTGGCCCTTGTACTCTATTCTTATCTAAGCTGACGCTTGAGAACCACTAGTCCAGAAAATGTTCATGATTCTAAGCCAGTTGATTCATATTCATTATCACAGAGTCTGAGAAAGTAATTATGTCCAAGCAACATTTACCCTTTCAGCTGATAGGATAGAATGTAAGAATTCCCAATACAATCCTATTTTTAAAAATCCTAGTCCTGTGGAACAGGAACTCATAAATGAAGGTCTTAAAGAGCTTAACCATGAAGTGAGGAAGAATTTTACAAAACACTTACTTGGTGCAGTTTAGCCCAGGAGCACTGGAAGCAACTTCAGATGAAAATGGGCTTCCAACATTAGGCCCTAGGAACAGAGAAGGAAGAGGAACTTGGAGAATTTGAAACAGGGATAGCTGCAGAAAAGAACTTCCAGGACAAGATCCAGGAGACCCTGCTCACCCATCAAGTGCTGCCCTCCATCCCACGTGAAGGCGTTGCGCTAATAGTGTTAGTCACTCAGTCGCGTCTGACTCTTTGTGACCACCCCCCCTGGACTGTAGCCTTCCAGGCTCTTCTGTCCATGGGATTCTCCTTGCAAAAATACTGGAGTATGTTGCCATTTCCTCCTCTAGTGGATCTTCCCAGCTCGGAGATCGAACCCGGGTCCCCCTCATTGCAGGCAGATTCTTTACCTTCTGAGCCACCAGGGAAGCTCTGTAGTTTCATAAATATCAACCTATTTTTTTTTCTCAGTTTTTTGCTATAATATTTTAAACTATAGTTTGCTTATATGTCTCTTTTATATGCTAAGTTGCTTCAGTCACGCCCGGCTCTTTGCGACCGTCTGGACTGTAGCCTGCCAGGCTCCTCTGTCCATTGGATGCTCCAGGCAAGAATACAGGAGTGGGTTGCCATTCTCTTTTCCAGGAGATCTTCTCTACCCAGGGATCAGACCTGCTTCTCTATGTCTCCTGCATTGGCAGGAAGATACTTCACCACTAGCGCCACCTGGGAAGCCCGTGTTCCTTTTAACTCATGGATAAAGTGTTCTTTTATTCTCAAGGGGAAAAAAGTAGTCCTCTAATTTAGATTTCGCTAAAGAACTCTGTGCATTCATAATAATAACACAAATAATTTTTATAAAGAAAGTGTTCTGTAGTGATGGGAAATTGTTCTACAGAATATCTTATCAAGACAACATTAAAGTTTATAATCACGCCCGATACAAAGCATTATTATTTTAAGTTGAGGGATTCATGGATTTTGAAGTTTTTATTTTCTCTTCTTTATTTTGCAGGAACAGCCAGCTGAAAATTCTCCTGGCCATTGGAGGCTGGAACTTTGGAACTGCCCCGTAAGTCCTCTATGAGAGAGTTAGATGTTCATTTAATTTGCTATGGATAATAAGTTAGCCCAGTGTGATCCATGTCCCTTCAGATTTCATAACCTGCTGCTGCTGCTAAGTCGCTTCAGTCTGATTCTGTGTGACCCCATAGACAGCAGCCCACCAGGCTCCTCTGTCCCTGGGATTCTCCAGGCAAGAATACTGGAATGGGTTGCCATTTCCTTCTCCAATCCATGCATGCAGGCTAAGTCGCTTCAGTTGTGTCTGACTCTGTGCAACCCTATGGACAGCAGCCCACCAGGCTCCTCTGTCCACGGGATTCTCTAGGCAAGAATATTGGAGTGGGTGAGGAGAAGGGCCTCACTCTGCCTTCTTTGAATCTCCCTCAGTTTCACTGCTATGGTTGCCACTCCAGAGAACCGCAAGATTTTCATTTCTTCAGTCATCAAATTCCTGCACCAGTATGGATTTGATGGGCTGGATTTTGATTGGGAGTACCCTGGCTCTCGTGGAAGCCCTTCTCAGGACAAGCATCTCTTCACTGTCTTGGTGCAGGTGAGGAGGAAGGTGGCACCGTTGAGCCCAAGAAAATTCAAAGAAGAATTCTTTGCAAGGAGAATCTGGTGGTTCCAGAATGAAGTAAACTGGAGTTTCAACTTATTGGATCTTTGCATCACAAAGATTCTTGGATATCATGCTTAAATTCAACAGCATTCGATAACAACAACAACATTACATGTGTTACGTGCCAGGCACAATTTTATAAGCTGTTTTTAAAGTCAAAACCCATTTCATCTTCATATGTACCCTATGATAAAGATATTAAAAATATCATAACCTTTATTTTACAAATGAGAAAGCTAAAATATAAAGAGTTTAAGTAACCTAACATCAAACAACTAATAGGTGTCATAACTACCCACGTAGTCTGGGTACTGTTGCTGCTACTGCTAAGTTGCTTCAGTTGTGTCCGACTCTGTGTGACCCCATAGACGGCAGCCCACCGAGCTCATCCGTCCCTGGGATTCTCCAGGCAAGAACACTGGAGTGGGTTGCCATTTCCTTCTCCAATGCATGAAAGTGAAAAGTGAAAGTGAAGTCACTGAGTCGTGTCCAACTCTCAGTCTGGGAACTACATGGGTACTAATGAGTACTAATTTTTTGAAGGATTCTTAAGCAATCTAGATATTTGACAAAACTCATGTTTTAGAAGGATTACTCTGACTTTTACCATGGAGGATGAATTAGAAGGAGGTAGGGAGGCAGAGAGAGAGTTAGGAGGCCATTACAATAACTCAAGCCAGAAATGCTGAGGATCTGAACAAAGATCCTAACAGTGAGGACAGAAAGAAGAAGTATATAAGAGATATTAGGAGGGTAGAATCAATAGGATTTGGAGACCACTTGGAAGTGGGAAAAGAGAGAACTTTCAGTTTTCTGTCCTGGAGAACTGATTTGACTCTGGTCCTCTTAACTAAGATGGTAAATACAGGAAGAAGGTCGATTTGAAAGAAGAAGAAAAACTCATTAATTTGTCTCTGAACATGATGAGTGAGAGGAATTTGTAGGGCATCATAAGAATGTCCAATAGACACTGGATGAATAGATATTGGATAAATGAGAAACTGGTGTTCAGGACAAGAACTTGATTTGATGTATTTTATTGACATCATCAACAAAGTTAAATAATTAAGAGATCACCAAGGAAAAATGAATGGAGTAAGAAAAGCAAGGATGGCTTTTAGATTTCAGTTCAGTTCAGTCGCTCAGTTGTCTGACTCTGCAATCCCGTGAACCACAGCACAGCAGGCCTCCCTGTCCATTACCAACCCCCAGAGTCTACCCAAACCCATGTTCATTGAGTCGGTGTTGCCATCCAGCCATCTCATCCTCTGTCATCCCCTTCTCCTCCTGCCCCCAATCCCTCCCAGCATCAGGGTCTTTTCCAATGAGTCAACTCTTCGCATCAGGTAGCCAAAGTATTGGAGTTTCAGCTTCAGCATCAATTCTTCCAATGAATACTCANGATGACACCACCCTTATGGCAGAAAGTGAAGAGGAACTAAAGAGCCTCTTGATGAAAGTGAAAGAGGAGAGTGAAAAAGTTGACTTAAAGCTCAACATTCAGAAAACGAAGATCATGGCATTCGTTCCCATCACTTCATGGGAAATAGATGGGGAAACAGTGGAAACAGTGTCAGACTTTATTTTGGGGGACTCCAAAATCACTGAAGATGGTGATTGCAGCCATGAAATTAAAAGATGCGTACTCCTTGGAAGAAAAGTTATGACCAACCTAGATAGCATATTCAAAAGCAAAGATATTACTTTGCCGACTAAGGTCCATCTAGTCAAGGCTATGGTTTTTCCAGTAGTCATGTATGGATGGGAGAGTTGGACTGTGAAGAAGGCTGAGCACTGAAGAATTGATGCTTTTGAACTGTGGTGTTGGAGAAGACTCTTGAGAGTCCCTTGGACTTCAAGGAGATCCAACCAGTCCGTTCTGAAGGAGATCAGCCCTGGCATTTCTTTGGAAGGAATGATGCTAAAGCTGAAGCTTCAGTACTTTGGCCACCTCATGCGAAGAGCTGACTCATTGGAAAAGACTCTGATGCTGGGAGGGATTGGGGACAAGAGGAGAAGGGGACAACAGAGGATGAGATGGCTGAATGGCATCACTGACTCTATGGTTGTGAGTCTGAGTGAACTCTGGGAGTTGGTGATGGACAGGGAGGCCTGGCGTGCTACAATTCATGGGGTCAGAAAGAGTCAGACACGACTGAGCAACTGAACTGAACTGACTGACTGAGAAACAAAAGTAAGATAAAATATGTGAAAGCATTTTGAAAAAGTAAAGCATTATATAAATATAACTTTATTAATAGTTAAGGAGTTGAAATCAGTTTCATAGATAATTTACTACACTTGACTATGCTATAGGAAACACGTGAAGCTTTTGAACAGGAAGCCAAGCAAACCAACAAGCCCAGGCTGCTGGTCACCGCTGCAGTAGCTGCTGGCATCTCCAATATCCAGGCTGGCTATGAGATTCCCCAGCTATCCCAGTGAGTGACTCACCTTATTCTCAAACCTCCTGCAGGCCTCACTCTTGCAAGGTAGACTTGTGCTTTGTCTTGCTACCCAAGGACTTTGTTGAGGGTGTTTTGGAAATGGTATCTTTTGCTCGTTTAAGTGTGGGACGTAACTACTGTTGTTATCTAGTTACTAAGTCATGTCCAGCTCTCTTGGGACCCTATGGACTGTAGCCCACCAGGTTCCTAGGTCCATGGGAATTCCCAGGCAAGAATACTGGAGTGAGTTTCCATTTCCATCTCTAGGGGATCTTTCCTACCCAGGTTCAGAACCTGTGTCTCCTGCATAGACAGGTGGATTCTTAATCACTGATTCTTTACTGCTGAGCTACCAGGAATGCCCATGTAAGTGTGGGGAATAGCCATGGGAAATGCTTTACAATCCTTTATTCTACCTCAGGTACCTGGACTTCATCCATGTCATGACCTATGATTTCCATGGCTCCCGGGAAGGCTACACCGGAGAGAACAGCCCTCTCTACAAATACCCCACTGACACTGGCAGTAATGCTTACCTCAATGTGGTGAGTCTCCACACAGATGCGGACCAGAGATGTTGTAAATTACATGCAGATTCAGGGACAAAACAAACATAAATTCTGCAAAAGTCTCAGTTGGATAACTCTCCTAAGTGACCGATTTTATCTCATTTACTGTAACCTCAGCAAAATATTTTTGAAAAAGTACAGGCTAATCTATGTCATGAGCATCATTAAATTTTACCTGTTAGGTCAGTGGACTAGCATAACTAAGCGTGGGGTCCTCAGCTGGGTAGGCCTCTAACTCACCTGCTACCTTTTTAGAAATACGCCATGAACTACTGGAAGAGCAATGGGGCCCCGGCTGAGAAGCTCATCGTTGGATTCCCTGCCTACGGACACAATTTCATTCTAAGAGACGCTGCCAACAATGGCATCGGTGCCCCAACTTCTGGCGCTGGTCCTGCCGGGCCCTACACCAGGGAGGCTGGGTTCTGGGCCTACTATGAGGTAGGTAGGCTGGGCTGTACAATTGTAATTCTAGGAATGCCATGTCCTATGCTGCACAATAGCCTTAGGGCTAGAACCTGCAAGAAGCTTGAATGTTCATTCTGTCCACTATTTACTTATTTTAACACAAATATTACTCCAAATGCTTCAGATGTATAAGTAACCTATTTATTTACTTAATCCAGTATGAAGATTTATAGTGTGCAATATCCCTTCAGATTATAATTGTTGTTGTTTGTTGTTTAGTCGCTAAGTCATGTCTGACTCTTTTGCAACTCCATGGACTGTAGCCTGCAAGGCTCCTCTGTCCATGGGATTCTCCAGGCAAGAAAACTAGAGTGGGTTGCCATTTCCTCCTCCAGGGGATCTTCTCAACTCAGGGGCTGAACCCACATCTCCTGCATTGCAGGTGAATTCTTTACTGCTGAGCCACCAAGGAAGCCCATTCAAACAACAGACTGCATACTTAAGATCATTTATATTAACACATAAGGGAATTAAGAAACTATCTCTCATACTGATGTGGGTTCCCAAAATCAAGCACTAAGAATAAGGCTAACATCTGAGTATTTCAAAAACAACTTGTTGCTATTTACTGCAGATAAAAGGTCATAACTAGAAACCTGTGGAAAATCCCAATTGGAGACATGACAGAAAAAAAAAATCAAAGAGGAAGGTGTATGTTTTATTTTTCATGGGAGTCATATTTAAAGGATTTGAATCCTTGACTTTTTAAAGATCTGCACCTTCCTGAAAGATGGAGCCACTGAAGCATGGGATGACTCTCAGAACGTGCCCTATGCCTACAAGGGCACTGAGTGGGTTGGTTATGACAATGTTAACAGCTTCAGAATCAAGGTAAGGTCAGCCCCTCCAATGTGCTTTCAGCTCAGCCCAGAGTCTCAAGAAATAAAATGACTCCTGGTGTCCTTGATCCTTAAATAGGCTCAGTGGCTTAAGGAGAACAACTTTGGAGGTGCCATGGTCTGGGCCATTGACCTGGATGATTTCACAGGCACTTTCTGCAACCAGGGCAAGTTCCCCCTGATAAACACCTTGAAGGGTGCTCTTGGCCTGAAGAGTGCAAGTAAGTGACAGTAGGGGAATGCCCAGGGTGTATAGATGCTCCTTTTCCAACTCAAGACAGCCTAACCTCTTCCCACGGCCTTTGCCCCCAGGAGTCTCCTCATTGCCTGGCTGAGAGAGAGGCACTTACATTCTTTCCTCGTTAGCAATTGTATGCTCTAATGAGAAACCAGGTCTGCTGGGAGGGTTTTCCAGGTCTGCTAAGGTTTAAAGGTGTGGAAAAACCTCAAGAAATTAGGCCGACCTTCAATATTAGCATTTACTTTTCTATGAACCCCTTATTAAAAGTCTCCTTCAGCCTGCCTGAGGAGACTGATTAACAAACCCTAAGCAGTACTGGGGTGGGTTTAGGGTTTAGTCATTAAGTTGTGTCCAACTCTTGTGACCCCCATGGACTGACTGTAGCCTGCCAGGCTCCTCTGTCCACAGAATTCTCCAGGCAAGAATATTGGAGTGAGTTGCCATTTCCTTCTCCAGGGGATCATCCTGATCTAGGAAGAGAACCCAGGTCTCCTGCATTGCAGGCAGATTCTTTACTGACTGAGCTAAGAGGGAAGACCATACTGACATATTTCTAAACCTATAATTCAGGGGAAGTACCAGTTCCCTAAATTTTGTCCAGATCTTCTCTTAGAGCTTATCTGCTCACCACCTAAACCCAAATCCCAGAAAAGCATTTTGCATATCCTGGATGCTCAATAAAATTTTTTAGAAATAATTTCAGCATTATAAGAGAGAACTTTTAAAATTTAAAACCAGGCTGGCTTGAAATTAGAGCTGCTCTTAATTCATAGGTATGGAGTTACCTTGTGAGCTTCTCAGGTGACAGGATCCAGAGCGAACAGCAACCTATCTCCAGACCTCACCTCAGGCCTGCTAGTTCTTCACTTCTAGGTGAATCTGGGAGCCTCTGCCAGATCTGCTCTTTGTGCTGTTTCAGCCTGTAACACCTCCACTCAGACCAGTGAGCCCAACAGCAGTCCTGGAAACGAAAGTGGGAGTAGAAATGAGAGAAGCAGCTCTGAGAGTAGAGGATACTGTGCTGGCAAAGCCGATGGCCTCTACCCCGTGGTGGATAACAGAAATGCCTTCTGGAACTGCGTAAATGGAATCACATACGAGCAGAATTGCCCGACCGGGCTTGTCTTTGACACCAGCTGCCACTGCTGCAACTGGGCATAAAACTGACCTGTGTCTCCATTTCCTAGGGTACAAGTCTCTTTTGCCTAGCACACCTTGTTCCTACCTAAAGTTCTGCAATAAAATGCATCAATTAAAACATGAGTGTCCTTGGTTTTAAGTGATTTGGGTGGAGACCTTTCTAGATGTGAAAATATAGGCTGTGCATGGGCTTGGAGTGGCAGAAGTGTATGAGGATGTCATGGCACCAACAACCTCACAAGTCTTTTATTTGCTTAGGTTGATCTTTATGAAGATTGAAAGCTGTCAGAAGGAAATTTATGCATGTTTGGTGTTGGCAGGGGATGAAGTCATGAAAAAGATAGGTCTCTAGTTTGGAGAGTGTCCTCGGTAGGGAGCCAAAGTGATTCTGGGAGTCTTAGGGGCACAGGCCTCTTGACTTGCTCAAGGAACAGAAGGCCAGGGCATTCTCTCTATGCCTGCTGAAGTCCTGGAGCTGGCACAACCCTCTGAAGTGTCAGCACTGGGAAGGTCTGTGCAGTGGACTCCTCTGGAGATGTCTGCTTTTCTCAGGCGTGAAAGAGGAGGTCCCTTCCTTGAAACCATATATAGTGGTCACTTGCGGCTGTAATTGTACTGCATCACATCCTCCCCTGGCTTGGCTGATTGATGGGGTAGACATCAGACTCACAAGAGCTAATCAGATTATCGCCCCTTGGAATCTACAACAGAGAACAAGGAACGGCTGTCAGTGTCTGAGAGTGGCTTTGCCCTATAATATGTAAGTTCAGGCTCTGTAGAGAGAAGCTGAGGAGAAGGGAAAGTTGCTATGCAT
>SJYA01000464.1:300377-328397 GCA_006410615.1 Neotragus moschatus
GGGGGGGAGAGGGGGAGGGGGGGGGGGAGGGGGGGCGGGTGGTGGAGGTGGTTATGGAGAAAAGCCACGATGAGAGATGGAGAGAACATTTATTGATGGCTTTCCAACTCTTGATTCTAGCCATTCCTGAGGCATAGAGGTATTTCTGCCTTTGGGTTCTGTGAAACACCTCTATAACACATTTCTCTTTGCTACATATGCTGGCTTGTTTGTTTATTTGCAACTAAAAGGATCCTAACTAGGGCAGAAAGTAAAGAGGAACTAAAAAGCCTCTTGATGAAAGTGAAAGAGGAGAGTGAAAAAGTTGGCGTTAAGCTCAACATTCAGAAAACGAAGATCATGGCATCTGGTCCCNTGGCATCACTTACTTTATGGACGTGAGTTTGAGTGAACTCTGGGAGTTGGTGATGGACAGGGAGGCCTGGCGTGCTGCAATTCATGGGGTCTCAAAGAGTCGGACACGACTGAGCAACTGAACCGAACTGAACTAATAAAATAAGAATATAATGGCTCCTATTTTCTGGCATACTTGCTGAAAGTCAAACTCTATTCTAAGTGTTTTACATATATTTTATTATTTAATTCTCCCAACAACTTAGTGAGCAAGAGAAGGTAACATTAATCCAAAACTGAATAACTCACCCAACATCTCACTTCTCATTAATTGCAGAGCCAGATTCAAAAGAAGTCACAGTCCTAACTACTATATTTCACTGCTTCCTTTGACACAGACCTGTGTTCTCAAGGCATATGGCAGTACTGGTGTTAATGATGAGGCACCTGCAGCTTTCTGGGTAATGAGTATTCATTTATGAGTCTACAATGATTCTTTATTATTATGTACCAGATAATGTTCTAGGTACTAAAGACACAGTGGTAAATATGATAAAGAGTTCACCTTTATGGGGATTACACTTTGCTGATAGGAATCTTAAGCAATAAATTAGTCAAAAAATAAAAATAAAAAAGAGGGAAATGAAACAGTAATAAAAAGTGACCAAGGGAACAGCCAACTTATTTTGAGCAGTCCAGGAAGGCCTCTCTGGAGAGATCTCATATGAGATGAGCCTTGATATTACATAAGAACCAATTGTTTTGAGATCTGGGAAAAGTGCATTTCAGACAGAGGTGCACCAAGAACAAAGTCCTTCAGGTGTAAATGGAGATGAATGTTAGAAAAAGGATCAGGGATGATGTCAATATCATGGTGATATGAGACACTCCAGTTCATCATCACTAAACCTGCCTTACAAGAGATGTTGAAAACAACTCTTCTAACTCAAACAAAAAGGCAAAAGCATCCAAAACTTTGAGTAAAGTGGTAAATGGACTCAGAAAATTTCAACTTCAGAACAGACTGTTAAACAGTTATAGAGTAAAAGTTAAAGGGAAAAAGCAGTAAAATCACTACAACTACTTTAATTTGGTAATGAACTCACAACTTAAAAAGGGTTAATTTGAGACAACAAAAACATAAGAGGGGAAGAGGAAAAGGACAGAATCCATACAGGCAAATAAATTATAATTAGCAGAAAAAGGACTATTTTACCTTGTATAAAACTATCATATGTTTTATACAAACCTCATGATAACCATAAAACTAGAGCAGAGAAACAAAATGTAAGAAAAGAGGAAACTGAGAAAAACATCATAGAAAACTATCAAACTAAAATGGCAGACAGAAATACAAGGGAAAAGAAACAATGGAGATACAGAGCAACCAGTAAACAAAAGATTAAATGGCAGTGATCACCTTAAATACAAGTGAATTAAGTTCACCAGTTGAGACACAGAGTGTCTGGATGTATTAAAAACAAGATCCAATTATATGCTGCCTCTGGGAGACTCAGCTGTTCTGCTTTGGGGTAGTTATCTGAAGAATATGAAAACATAATTTGAAAAGATACATGAACCCATATGTTCACTGCAGCACTATTTACAATAGCCAACATGTGGAAACAATCTGAGTGACCACTGACAGATGAATGGATAAAGGAGGTATGGTATGTGTATGCAATGAAATCGTACTCAGCCATTAAGCAAAAATGAAATCTTGCCATTTGTGACAATATGAATGAAACCTAAAGATATCATTCCATGTGAAATAAATAAGATGGAGAAAGACAAATGTTGT
The DNA here is from genome assembly GCA_006410615.1 of Neotragus moschatus. Taxonomy (NCBI): domain Eukaryota; kingdom Metazoa; phylum Chordata; class Mammalia; order Artiodactyla; family Bovidae; genus Neotragus; species Neotragus moschatus. The sequence continues at coordinate 302,512 of SJYA01000464.1, forward strand.
ATGATTTCACTCATCATGGATATAAAAATCAAAACACATACACACAGAGAGCAAATTGTGGCTACCGGAGGGGAAGAGCAGGAAAGGGAGGAAAAAATGGGTAGAAAGGGTCAAGTGTNAAACCTAAAGATATCATTCCATGTGAAATAAATAAGATGGAGAAAGACAAATGTTGTATGATTTCACTCATCATGGATATAAAAATCAAAACACATACACACAGAGAGCAAATTGTGGCTACCGGAGGGGAAGAGCAGGAAAGGGAGGAAAAAATGGGTAGAAAGGGTCAAGTGTGAGATGATGAATGGAAACAAGACTTTTAGTGGGGGGGGGATGCAGAAATATACACAGATGTCAAACAATAAAGTCATACACATGAAACTTACATAATGTTATAAACCAATGTCACTTCAGTGAAAAAAAAAAAAAAGAGAGAGAGACTAGTGTTGCCAGGGAACAACTAGGGAAGGGTCAGATCATGCGAGGTGTTGAAACTTGGTTAAAAGTTTGGATTTTATTGTAAGTGAATGTAAAGTAATTTGAAGGTTATATCATGATCTAAATGGAGTTGAGATAGGATTATAGAACATGGAAAAACAGCACTCATGATGATTGTAGCTGAACACTTGGATGAATACCTTGGAGATTGAAAATATTGATATGAGGGACTAGTGTCCTCAATGAGCAGGTAAAGGCAAGAGGCAGTAAAATTGGGTTATTAATGTAATTACATTTCCAGCCAAAGAATGATAAAGCCTGGAGTAAAACAGAACCTGATATGGAATAATAGACTTGTTCAAAATTCTGAGAGGAGTACAAAAAGGCTATGCATTGTCACTGTGCTTATTTAACTTATATGCAGAGTACATCATGCAAAATGCTGGACTGGATGAATCACAAGCTGAAATCAAGACTGCCAGGAAAAATATCAACAACCTCAGATATGCAGATGATACCACGCTAATGGCAGAAAGTGAAGAGCCTCTTGATGAGACTGAAAGAGGAGAGTGAAACAGATGACTTAAAACTCAACATTCAAAACACTAAGATCATGGCATCCAGTCCCATCATGTAATGGCAAATAAAAAGGAAAAATGTGGACATAGTCACAGATTTTCTTGGGCTCCAAAATCACTTTAGATGGTGACTAAAGCCATGAAATTAAAAGATGCTTGCTTCTGGGAAGGAAAGCTATGATAAACCTAGACAGCATATTCAAAAGCAGAGACATCACTTTGTCGACAATAGTCTGTATAGTCAAAGCTATGGTTTTTCCAGTAGTTGCGTACAGATGTGAGAGATGGACCACAAAGAAGGCTGAGTGCAGAAGAACTAATGCTTTCAAAGTGTGGTGTGTTGGAGAAGACTCTTGTGAGCCACTTGGACTGTGAGGAAATCAAATCAGTCAATCCTAAAGGAAATCAACTCTGAATACTCATTGGAAGGACCGATGCTGAAGCTGAGGCTCCAATACATTCTCCACCTGATGAGAAGAACTGATTCATTGGAAAAGACCCTGATGCTAAAGAGTGAAGGCAAAAGGAGAAAGAGGCAGCAGAGGATGAGATGGTTAGATAGCATCACTGACTCAATGGATATGAAATTGAGCAAACTCTGGGAGATAGTGGAGGACAGAAGAGCATGGCTTGTTGCACTCCATGGGCCTGCAAAGAGTCAGACACAACTTAGCAACTCAACAACAGCAAAAGAGAACACAGGAATTTTGGGGAGTCTTTTTGGAAGGAGTTTCCTATAATACTGAGGAGGGGATGTGAAGATGTGGAGCACTAGACTTGGCGAAGAGCATGCCATTCAGTTCAGTTTAGTTGCTCAGTCGTGTCTGACTCTTTGCGACTCCATGAACTGCAGCACGCCAGGCTTCTCTGTCCATCATCAACTCCCCAAGCTTGCTCAAGCTCATGTCCATTGAGTCAGTGATGCCATCCAACTGTCTCATCCTTTGTCATCCCCTTCTCCTCCTGCCTTCAATCTTTCCCAGCATCAGGGTTTTTCCCAATGAGTCAGCTCTTCACATCAGGTGGCTAGAGTACTGGAGTTTCAGCTTCAGCATCAGTCCTTCCAATGAATATTCAGGACTGATTTCCTTTAGGATGGACTGGTTTGACCTCCTTGCAGTCCAAGGGACTCTCAAGAGTCTTCTCCAACACCACAGTTCTAAAACATCAATTCTTCAGTGCTCAGCTTTCTTTAGAGTCTAATTCTCACATCCATACATGATTACTGGAAAAACCGTAGCCTTGACTCTATGGACCTTTGTCAGCAAAGTAACGTATCTACTTTGTGCAGTCTAGGTTGATTATAGCTTTTCTTCCAAGGAGCAAGTGTCTTTTAATTTCATGGCTGCGATCACTATCTGCAGTGATTTTGAAGCTCAAGAAAATAAAGCCTGTCACTGTTTCCATTACTTCCCCATCTGTTTTCCATGAAGAGATGGGACTGGATGCTCTGATCTTCATTTTTTGAATGCTGAATTTTAAGCCAGCTTTTTCACTCGCCTCTTTCACTTTCATCAAGAGTCTCTTTCATTCCTCTTCACTTTCTTTCATAAGGGTGGTGTCACCTGCATATCTGAGGTTGTTGATATTTCTCCCGTCAATCTTGATTCCAGCTTGTGCTTCATCCAGCCTGGCATTTCAGATGATGCACCCTGCATATAAGTTAAATAAGCAGGGTGACAATATATATCCTTGACGTACTCCTTTCCCAATTTGGAACTCGTCTGTTGTTCCACGTCTGGTTCTAACTGTTGCCTCTTGGCCTGCATACATATTTCTCAGGAGGCAAGTAAGGTGGTCTGGTATTCCCACCTTTTTAAGAATTTCCCGCAGTTTGTTGTGATCTACACAGTCAAAGGCTTTCGGGTAATCAATAAAGCAGAAGTAGATGTTCTTCTGGAACTCTCTTGCTTTTTTGATGATCCAACAAATGTTGGCAATTTGATCTCTAGTTCCTCTGCCTTTTCTAAATCCAGCTTGAACATCTGGAAGTTCACAGTTCACATACTATTGAAGCCTTGCTTGGAGAATTTTGAGAATTACTTTGCCAATGTGTGAGACGAGTGCAATAGTGTGGTAGTTTGAACATTTTTTGGCATTGCCTTTCTTTAGGATTGGAATGAAAATTGACCTTTTTCATTTGAGGAAAAGCATTTTTGAACAATACAATGGCTACTGGCTAGATCAACGTGGTTTCCTAGACTAATGCTTTTTCCGCCACTATTTTCCTACAAAGATTTATCCTGTCACCATTTCTAGAATGCAAAAATCATGGCAACCTAAAAAATTGGTTTGCCTCCCATTTTTGTGCTACATTTACCTATTAATTAGTCATTCAAATTAATGTTTACTGTATACCTATTATGTGCAAGAAGAGAACAGGCAGAACCCAGCACCCATGACCACTCTAATCTCACTTCCTTTGATTCTTCTTATTCCCTCTACTTCAACTATGTTGACAACTGTGCTATTTCTCCAATAGTCCAGGCTTGTTACTGCTTCAGGGTTTTTGCACAATATTTTGAAATATTCTTTCCTGAGGTTTCCATTTGACTCTCTACCTCACTTCCTGTACGCCTTTCCTTGAAGCTACCTTTCACCATTCCTGGCNGGGCCTGCAAAGAGTCAGACACAACTTAGCAACTCAACAACAGCAAAAGAGAACACAGGAATTTTGGGGAGTCTTTTTGGAAGGAGTTTCCTATAATACTGAGGAGGGGATGTGAAGATGTGGAGCACTAGACTTGGCGAAGAGCATGCCATTCAGTTCAGTTTAGTTGCTCAGTCGTGTCTGACTCTTTGCGACTCCATGAACTGCAGCACGCCAGGCTTCTCTGTCCATCATCAACTCCCCAAGCTTGCTCAAGCTCATGTCCATTGAGTCAGTGATGCCATCCAACTGTCTCATCCTTTGTCATCCCCTTCTCCTCCTGCCTTCAATCTTTCCCAGCATCAGGGTTTTTCCCAATGAGTCAGCTCTTCACATCAGGTGGCTAGAGTACTGGAGTTTCAGCTTCAGCATCAGTCCTTCCAATGAATATTCAGGACTGATTTCCTTTAGGATGGACTGGTTTGACCTCCTTGCAGTCCAAGGGACTCTCAAGAGTCTTCTCCAACACCACAGTTCTAAAACATCAATTCTTCAGTGCTCAGCTTTCTTTAGAGTCTAATTCTCACATCCATACATGATTACTGGAAAAACCGTAGCCTTGACTCTATGGACCTTTGTCAGCAAAGTAACGTATCTACTTTGTGCAGTCTAGGTTGATTATAGCTTTTCTTCCAAGGAGCAAGTGTCTTTTAATTTCATGGCTGCGATCACTATCTGCAGTGATTTTGAAGCTCAAGAAAATAAAGCCTGTCACTGTTTCCATTACTTCCCCATCTGTTTTCCATGAAGAGATGGGACTGGATGCTCTGATCTTCATTTTTTGAATGCTGAATTTTAAGCCAGCTTTTTCACTCGCCTCTTTCACTTTCATCAAGAGTCTCTTTCATTCCTCTTCACTTTCTTTCATAAGGGTGGTGTCACCTGCATATCTGAGGTTGTTGATATTTCTCCCGTCAATCTTGATTCCAGCTTGTGCTTCATCCAGCCTGGCATTTCAGATGATGCACCCTGCATATAAGTTAAATAAGCAGGGTGACAATATATATCCTTGACGTACTCCTTTCCCAATTTGGAACTCGTCTGTTGTTCCATGTCTGGTTCTAACTGTTGCCTCTTGGCCTGCATACATATTTCTCAGGAGGCAAGTAAGGTGGTCTGGTATTCCCACCTTTTTAAGAATTTCCCGCAGTTTGTTGTGATCTACACAGTCAAAGGCTTTCGGGTAATCAATAAAGCAGAAGTAGATGTTCTTCTGGAACTCTCTTGCTTTTTTGATGATCCAACAAATGTTGGCAATTTGATCTCTAGTTCCTCTGCCTTTTCTAAATCCAGCTTGAACATCTGGAAGTTCACAGTTCACATACTATTGAAGCCTTGCTTGGAGAATTTTGAGAATTACTTTGCCAATGTGTGAGACGAGTGCAATAGTGTGGTAGTTTGAACATTTTTTGGCATTGCCTTTCTTTAGGATTGGAATGAAAATTGACCTTTTTCATTTGAGGAAAAGCATTTTTGAACAATACAATGGCTACTGGCTAGATCAACGTGGTTTCCTAGACTAATGCTTTTTCCGCCACTATTTTCCTACAAAGATTTATCCTGTCACCATTTCTAGAATGCAAAAATCATGGCAACCTAAAAAATTGGTTTGCCTCCCATTTTTGTGCTACATTTACCTATTAATTAGTCATTCAAATTAATGTTTACTGTATACCTATTATGTGCAAGAAGAGAACAGGCAGAACCCAGCACCCATGACCACTCTAATCTCACTTCCTTTGATTCTTCTTATTCCCTCTACTTCAACTATGTTGACAACTGTGCTATTTCTCCAATAGTCCAGGCTTGTTACTGCTTCAGGGTTTTTGCACAATATTTTGAAATATTCTTTCCTGAGGTTTCCATTTGACTCTCTACCTCACTTCCTGTACGCCTTTCCTTGAAGCTACCTTTCACCATTCCTGGCCCTTTTCCCTTCTTCCCTTTGATTCTTCTGTATTTCCTATCAATACCTGATATCACATGCATTTTATGTGTTTATCATTTTTATTGCCTCCCCTGCTAGAATTAAGGTCAATGAGGATTAACCTCTGTGAGCCTCTGATCATGGCTAAATTCCCAATGCCTAGAGCATATTATAATAGTTTAGTAAGTACCTATTGAATGAATAAATCAATGAGGGCAAGAAAGGAAATGGTGAACGAGTTAAGTAAGCCAAACACTGGACTGGGTACTTTATATAGGTTATCTCCTGCATGGTGAATATTGTCCTGGTATTACAGGTAAAGAAATTGAGGGAAAACTTGTCCAAGATGATGAAGTTATACTAAATGGTAGAGTTTATTTTCAAAATTGGGCCTTTCTGGCATCCTTACACCATAATGTTGCCTTGTAGAAAGCACTGTCACAATGACTTGAAGAGGTGACTTCAAGGGTGGGGCTGTTGCTTAGCAGCCAGTCTGAGTTACACTGTCCAAAGTCTTGGTTAAAGTTCACTTATAAAATTTGTCACTAATGGAATCAATACATGAGAGAGCCAGGGTCTTTGAAAGTCCCTATAAGGAAGAGTTATGGTCCAGAGCTTCTCGCAGATTTTCAAAGGTCATGCCATCTGTCCTATCCAGGAGCTTAAAGGAAAACAACATTATGCTACAGATCACCCAACCATTCCTTTGGGACTTTGATCATGGTAATCATATTCTTGAACTCTAGCACATATGTGTAAATTCATTCCTTCAGTATTGGAGTCTAATTGGAAAGCCATGGGGTAGGAACCTTGATCCCCGTGGGGACGGGGTCAGTGCTCCACTCAACAAGTCATGAACCTTGACTAGGGGTGACACCCATCCATATAAAAGAGCACCATTAAAAAATTTGCACAAAGGTACCCTTGGAGTTAGATATAGCCCTGGCATGGGGGTAGTAGGTTGAAAATGCATTAATATTTGTTAAATGCCAATTTTTGGTTAGTCACTTGCTGCCATACTATCCAGCAAGTCCACTTTTGGGTATACAGTCAAAGAAAACAAAAACACTAATTTGAAAAGACACACGCACCCCAATGTTCATAGCAGCATTATTTATAATAGCCAAGGTATGGAAGCAATACTAAGCAGCTATGAAAAATAAAAAAAATATTGCTATTTGCAACAACATGGATGGAGATGAGGGGATATTATATTAAGTGAAATAAGTCAGATAGAGAAAGACAAATACTGTATGACATCACTTAGATGTGGAATCTAAGACATAAAATAATGAAATAACAAAAAAAGAAAGACTGAGATACAGAGAACAAACTAGTGGTTACTAGTGGGGAGAGGGAAGAGGGTGGGGTAAAATAGGGGTAGGGGATTGGGAGATACACATTACTATGTATAAATAAATAAGATACAAATATATGTTATACAGCACAGGGAATACAGTCAACATTTTATAATAACTATAAATGGTGTAGAATCAACAAAACTTTGAATCTATGTTGTACACATTAAACCAATATATTATAAATCTACTATACCTCAATTAAAAAAGAAATGGAACATTGCTTCACGCCAAGTGTTCCTCAAGTTCCCTGTTAGTTATTTCTTCCACTCTTTTACAGAGCTATCCTGACTTCTAAAATATAGATTAGCTTTGCCTATTTTTGAACATCATGTAAATTTGCTCATTCAGTGTGTAAATATTTATCTCTGAATTATTTCATTCAACTCTGTGAGATTAATCTACATTATTAAATGTGCAAGATTTTATTCATTTTCATTCCTGTTAGTGTTAATTTACATGAGTGTAGCACAACATATTTTTCCATTCTAATGTTAATGGACATTCAGTTGTTCTAGTTTGGGGAGTATTATTGGTAATGTTGCTTTTAATGTTCTTGTAATGTCTTTGGAACACAACTGTATGCATTTCTGCTGAGAACATACTAAGGAGTAGAAATTATTAGATCACAGAGATGTCCATGTTCAACTTCAGTACATACTATCTATTTTTCAAAGTGAATGTATCAATTTATACTTAAACTAAAAGTGTATTAAAGGTTTTTAGCTATTTCACATCCTTAGCACTCTTCTCCATCTTTATAATTTTAGCTATCAGGTGGGTATGTCATTGTGGTTTTAATTTGCATTTCTTTTTTGACTGTTGATATTGAGCAGTTTTTTACTAGAAGGAAATGGCAACCCACTCCAGTACTCTTGCCTGGAAAATCCCATGGATGGAGGAGCCTTGTAGGCTACAGCTCATGGGATCGCAAAGAGTCGACCATGACTGAGCGACTTCATTTTCACTTTGATGCATTGGAGAAGGAAATGGCAACCCACTCCAGTGTTCTTGCCCGGAGAATTCCAGGGACTGGGGAGCCTGGTGGGCTGCCATCTATGGGGTTGCACAGAGTCGGACACGACTGAAGCAACTTAGCAGCAGCAGTCATTTGGATATTCTTTTTGTCCACAGTGTGCATTCAAGCATTTTACCAATTTAAAAAAGTTACATTGTTTTTCGTTATTTATCTGTAAGTGCTTTTATTTCTAGAGATCAGCATTATCCAGTGGAAATACAATTCAAACAATGTGTTTAAATTTTCTAACATTTACATTTAAAAGAGCAAAAAGTAGAATATGAAGTTAACTTAAATATATGTTTATTTAACCAAATATATCTAACTATTATCATTTCAACATGTTACCAATATAACACTTAAATCATAGTTTGTATATTTTGTTTTCATTCTAAGCTTCTAAAATCTAGTGTGCATTTTATACTTACATACATCTCAATTTGGACTAACCACAATTCAAGTGCTCAGTAGTTACATATGGGTAGTGGATATTTTATTGTACATTGCAGATTGGCAACCCACTTTGATAATCTTGCCTGGAGAATTCCATAGACAGTAACCTGGTGGGCTAGAGTCCATGGGGTCGCAAAGAGTCAGACACAACTGAGCGGCTAACACCTTCACTTGCTTATATTCTCTCTCATATCTTGGCTTCCTTTCTCACCCATAATTATACATACATATTTTTAATTATTATTTTGAAAGTTTCAAATCTAAAGAAAAGCTTCAAAGAATTCCCTCAGCCCCATTCACTCAAATTCCTCAGTTGTTAAGTTTTCCTTCTATTTCTTTCCATATATATATATATATATATATATATCTTTTTTTCTGCAATGATTCCCCATCCCCTCTAAAAACTCTACTGTTACCCTCTCTGAGATTCTCATAAATCATAGTCAGAACAGATCTTTCAATTTGAAAATCAGATTGATACACTATTCTTTCTTTTTTTTTTGAGTTTTTTTATCTTTATTATTATTATTATTATTATTTTACTTTACAATATTGTATTGGTTTTGCCACACATCTACATGAAAACCCACACACCCTATTCAAATTTGTTGTCCCAACAACGTATCTTTCCTATCTCATCCAAGATCCTATCCAGGATTAAATGTTGTGTTACATTGTGCTCATCAGTATACCTCAATCTGAAGTAACTGCTCAATTTTTCTATGTCCCTCATATCCTTGGTACACATAGATTAACTTTCTTCTTGTTAGTCTTCATATGGAATATGTATTCCATCCTTTTTACTGTCATTTCTTTAGCACTTAAAGATACTATCCCATTGTTTCCTAGTTTCCCTTGTTTCTCTTAAGAATTCACCCTCCAGGCTTATTGTTGCTTCCTTAAAAGTAACCTACTTTTTCTATCTAGCCAATCTCAAATTTTTCTCTATTTTTCATACGTTTCACTATGATATGACCAAATGAAATTTTCTTTGTATTTATCTTGCTTTAGACTATAGCATTTGTTAAATTCTGGTTAAATGTTTTTCGTCAGTTCTGAAATATTCTCAGCCATTCTCTCTTCAGCTCCAGCATCTGCCACATTCTCTTTCTCTCCATTCCTTGTGGAACTTCAGTTACATGTGTGTTAGAACTTTTCACTGTTTCTCCTCTGCCCCTGTATTTTCCATCCTTGCCTCCTCAAGCTTCAGTCTGTATACATTCTTCTGATTCATTTCTCATTTCATTAATTTTTTTTCAACTTTTATAATCTTCTGTTCCCCATGTATTCATATCTTACTTTTGGTGATGGCACTTTTTATCTCTACATTTTTTTATTTGCTTTTTTCTTACTGTTTCTAAAATTCTCCATCTTTTCATTTAGTTTCTTAAATATAATTATCACTTTTACCATTTGCTGAATTGATGTAATACCATTAAATCCATTATGTTTTAAAATGAGACAAAATATATTTAAAACATTATATAAATGTTGAATTACTTATCCCCATTCAATTAGATCACTTCAACAGAGGAGGTAGTTTCCTAGAATTGTAATTCTTATTAATACAATGGCCTTATACATAGTCAAATGAGGGAAGCAGATAACTAACTCATAAGTCCATAACAATCTCCATAAGCATCTGGCATCCCTTGATGCTAAATTGTCATAATAACAGGACCTGCTGAATTCTTTAAAAAGTCTTCATCAAAGGTGGCTACATATAAAATTTTATTATTCTGTTCCAAGTAGTCACCTGCAAAGTTTCATTTACACATGATCATCATTCAAAAAATCCATCATTTAAAGATTCAGTGATTCTTGACAGTCCTTAGAGCTACCTGAAATTCTGTTTAACTTCTGAATTTTACCATCACACAATTAGTAATACAGGAAATATACATAAAATACAGTCTATCTTTGTACTATGTCTGGATTGGCTTTCATGAAAAGTTGATAAATTTTCATCAGTCTGGATGTATGTGGACACTCTTGTGTGTTATATTAGTAACATAAACATAAAGATTGATGGGGGAAATTTTCTCTTTCCCTAAGTACACTGTAGTCTTTATTGACTTTGTTTTTAGAGTGTAATCTATATTTTTCTTTTAGCCTCTTACCTGAGAAGCCAAGAATCTGCTTCATGATCACAGATTTCCTTGCTTTCTTTTGTTTCTTATGTTCACGCTGCAGTCTTCAGCCTTCTTGTAAAACCTCAAGCCAAGTACAGTTAAAGTCCACTCTTGATACTCCAATCTCTGGATTCCTTTTGGGTTTATGTCTACTTAAGTGTTTTGTTTTGTTTTGTTTGGTATAAGAGGTTGCTTTATATTGAATGCTGAACATTTTGCTTAAAAATTATGCAAATTATTTGGGGCTCAAATAATGCTATTGTACAAGATGATTTACTTTTGTTTTGGCTATGCAATAAGGGTAGAAATAGATTATCTTAATGGAGCTGGGGACTAGAGGTGACACAAAACTGAATTTCAGGATTTTTTTTTTTTTTTGAGAACTACTCTATTTATTTACTTTTATAGCTGAGTTGTATCTCTTTTAGACTCCTAACTAAAAGTCCAGGGTGTTTTCTAGTCTCTCCTCTGCCATGGTCAGCCTAACTTTTGCTCTCCGTTTTTAAAGACTGTCTGATCAAAGTTCTGCTCATATTCTCTGCTTCTCAGTGAGATTTTAATTAGCGAATGTTCAAAGAGAATGACAGCACCAACTGTTGGGCTCACCACTTTGGGCTGCCCTCTCTCCAGGGTCTTGGCCCTTCAGATTCTTTTTTCTTTGCTATATCTCTGATATCTTGAAATATGTATATTTTATCTGGTGTTTCTATCTCTTCTCAGCTGGAGAATTAGTCTGAAGCAAATCAACATACCAAAGAAGAATATGTTGTCATAATTTCAAAATACTTTGTGAGACCTGTTTCATGTTACTAATAACGTAAACACTAATTTCCAAAAAAACACTGTGGATACTACAAATATTAATATTCCTAAAGACAGTGAAAATAACCAAATTAATACTATGTCTCTTTACATTTTGTTTACCATCATTGTTACTGCAATTATATTTTGAGTAGAAAGGAGACTTGAAGCAAATTGTTCAGTAATGTTGAGACCATATCATTATTCCAGTTAAGTTTTGTTTCTCTTAAGATCTTCTCCTATGTTACTGGGCTTTCTGCATTACTTCCTTAAAAAAAAAAAAAAAACTGTCTTTTTTGTATATAGGTCAAATATAATTTTTTTTTTCGTAGAGGCCAGGAAGACATTGGAGTGTTTGTTATATAGGACTTGACACAACTCACTGGGCAATTGCACAATGAGCTACAGGTATCCAGCCTTCCTGGTCCACTGACCAGGAGCATCACCTCAATAATTTTTAACAAGCAAAAGGCTTCTGCGCTGTCATTTCAGTCATGTCCGACTCTTGGCAAACTCTATGGACTGTAGTCCACCAGGCTCCTCTGTCCATGGGATTCTCTAGGCAAGAATACTGGAGTGAGTTGCCGTGCCCTCCTCCAGGGAATCTTCTCAACCCAGGGATCGAGCCCGTATCTCTTATGTCTCCTGCATTGGCAGGCGGGGTCTTTACCACTAGTATCACCTGGGAAGCCCAGAAGACTTCTCTAAGTTTCTAAAATATCCTCTAGGACTCAGGATCACTTCTCTTGGAACCTGCATTAGAGCTATAAAATCATGCCTGTAAACAGTGCTAACCCTGGGTATGTGTGGATCCCAAGATCATTCTTAGAAGCCAAAGACAGACTGTATCAATAACACTATCACACTGTGCTTTCTGTTGCCTGCCACACTTGCCAACTCTGAAAGTTATCCTAAAATCAAGTGAGAACAAGTCAGGGTTAATATCTAGGACAAAGGTAAAGAAGTCATCATAAGCCCTGACGTTTCTTCTTAGGTTAGGGTGGGAGTACTCCTAAGCTGGCTAGATGAGTGAGTGGAAGTTGCTCAGTCGTGTCCGACTCTGCGACCCTGTAGACTCTATAGTCCATGGAATTCTCCAGGCCAAAATACTGGAGTGGCTAGCCTTTCTCTTCTCCAGGGGATCTTCCCAACCCAAGGATCGAACCCAGGTCGCCAGCATTGCTGGCGGATTCTTTACCAGCTGAGCTAGATACTGTTGCAGTAATGAAAAATCTCTCCTATTGTGACCTACCAAGCACTAGGCAATGACACTCTTTAACCCTGTTATCTTAACCCTCTCAACAACCCTACAAAAAGGAATTACTCTTCCTAATTTAGAGATGAGGAACCTGGGACTTAAACATTACGTGAAAGTGAAGTCACTCAGTCGTGCCCGACTCTTTGCGACCCCATGGACAGTGGCTTGCACCGAGCTCCGCCATCCATGGGATTTTCCAGGCAAGAGTACTGGAGTGGGTTGCCATTTCCTTCTCCAGGAAATCTTCCCGACCCAGGGATCGAACCCAGGTCTCCTGCATTGTAGACAGACGCTTGACAGTCTGAGCCACCAGGGAAGTCCTGAACATTAAGTAACTGCCTCCAAATTTAAGCACTTCTTTTATTCCATTGTGCTCTTACTGTTCTACTTAAGGAGATCTTTTATAGACTTGAGCCCCTCTTAAGGGTATAAGGGGGTAACCTGATGGGAATGCCTTGAAGAAAAGGAAAAATGGGTCTAAAACAGCCCTAATTCAGAACTATCTAGGCTCCCTTGGGTTCCCAACTCCCCTTTTCTGGGCGTTGCCCAGGAAGCCCACCTCCATAGATCACCACTGCAGAGGCTGTGTTTTTCTACATTCCTGATCCTGGCAGCCTGGATTTCAGGGTATCCTGCACGTGGAGGAGTCCATCCTTCCCCAGTAGTGCATTTCCAGTGGCACAGCTTTCAAAGCTCCTCAGCCTACAACTTGGATCTAGCAAACTCCCTGCCTCCTGCCCAACTTCAGAGTTCTCACTCCCCTGGGTTCTTGGCCTGGGAGGCGCAGTTCCTGCCCCAAAGCGGGCTCTCAGGAATCCCCTCTGCTGAGTAGGCTAGCTCAGAGCCACTCCTCTCTGGGAGCTGGGCAGCTGGGGCTGTCTGGCCCCGCCTCTGTTTCTTGGGCAACGCAGTACACAAACCCGGGGCCTGGTGGAGCTCCTGAGATGTGCTTCGTTAAAGCAGGTGAGGAGGGCTGCAGTAGGGGAGTCTACAGTAGAGGCAGGAGGAAGAGTAGGAAGGCTGGGAAAGAAGGGCAAAAGGAGGGGAAAATGCAGTTCATCCCTTTACTTAGATTTGAGCTACCCTTTACATGGATTTTTCTTAAGGGTCTGCGCTTAAGAGCTCCGTCCCGTGGCCCACCCCTCACTAGCCCTGAAGCTTTCACTTAGATCAAGGGCCTTTCCTTATGTGAAGTTTCTCTTCTTTATCTGCAGAGCCACTGCTTAACTACTCCTTTGGAACATGTCAACATAGGAAGATCTTTCCTCACTTCCATCCCCTAAGCTTGTTGGGAAACAAATTTCCCCCTATTAGAGGAGCCCCTAACAGAGGGCCTGGATGTTACATAGCAGAAGATGTGAGTATTCACCTTCCCTTAGATGGGTCTCAATTCCCAGACCACTATCTAAGGAAACCCAAATTTTCCCGAATAAAAGCCCTGTGGGATTTGTGACCATCAGGGCCCTGACATGAGAAAGTTCCCTGGTCCTCTACAATCAGAGAGTAAAGGGCCACTGTTCCCCTTTGCCATCCCCACCAAATGCAAGCCTGGGCCTCATGCAGTTCCCAGTACTGTTCCTTCACTATTCACAGTCACAAAGACCAGTGACTCAGTATCTCCTCTTAGTCCAAACCTGGACTGTGGTTGTGCTGATAGGTAGTTTATGAAATTGTATAATCATACTGAGAGTGGAATTAGAGCAGATTCAGCTCTGTGGGGCCCAGAAAACTGGATTCACTGGAGTGTATAGAAATGGCATTCTCTCTACCTATCTAGCCACATTCCTCTGTAGGAATGCAACTATTTGTGTTCCTTATGTAATTGTATGGTCATGATTCAGAAGAATCAAGGAAGAAAGAACAACTTTGGCAGAGAATATTCAGGAATACTTTAAGTTCAGACTGTTTTAACAACTATAATGTTCTCCATATGTGTTTTTTCTTTGTTTTCTACATAACACCTGAAGAAGTATGGCTTGGCATACAATCTCTCTAAGATCCCGACCAGTAAAAAAGGATACGCTCTTGGTGCCAGAACAGCCATGAGATTTAAGCCAGTTAGCAAGGTTAGACATGACTGAATGTGCTTAGATTTCACTGTGATCCATGTTGCTGAATGTATTTGCATTGGGGAGCATAGCTGGAGGCTACCTAAAGAATATGCCCAAAATTCAAGACAAAAAAGTCTTTTGGGCAAAAGCCACTAAAAAACCTATCTTAAAAGCATGGGTGATAACATGGCAAATGTGTTTGTGAGTGTCCTGGGAGAGTATAAAATAATTCTAAGAAGAAATAACACCAAAGCAAGGTTTTAGCCCGGAGACACTTGCTTGTAAAATACTAGAAGCTTTGTTTATACACATCGTATAATTATATGTAATATATAATATCAGTTAAAAAACCAATTCCAACTTCTGCATTCTTTTGTGTAACTGGATTTCAAGTCTTAATTATCTTCTCTTAATTAATCTCTTGTTGGACTTTTTCTTGACAAGTAAGCTCAGAAGAGGGATACTGGCTCCAGAAGAATCTGAGTGGGATGGTGGGATGGTGAGGGTAGTAACTGTAATAAGTTACCACGGCTCTCTACCCTCATAGATTTGTTTCTAGAGCCTAAGCATTAGGTACCTTTACATAGCTGAACCATACACTTGGTTTTCTACCTGCTATAGGCCATTTCTATAGGTTGAGGTAGTTAAACCATAGATGATACATGACAGGGAGAGGATAACTTTGTTTTTTCTAATTAAAAGGCTTTACATGTATATATCACCCTCTAACATATTAATCTTTTTCTTGGAAACAGGATATGACACCTTACCCAGGCATGTACCAGACAGTCAATGTTCGCGAGCAAACACACAAACCAAATTTTGCTCCATTTAATGTCTTGTTGCCTCGCTTTCGGACATACTCAAAGGACTCTTATTATCCTGGGTATGTGCCCCTTTTTCTGCTGCACTTCAACAAAGAGCAATAGGAAAGGAAGTACAAAAAGGGGTTTCATCCCAACCATGCCCTCTAAATAAGAAGCCATCTAGCTTTAAAGATTCAACCTCTTGCCTTCTAGATCTCTAGAAATTATAGAGTGGTAGACTGTAGTGGTTCATTCAATGAATATTTATAAAAGGCCAAGCAGTTTTGTGGGTTCCAAAGATTTTGCATTAAACCCGTCATGCAAGATTCCCTATTTCTTGGAGCTTACATTCTAGAGTCCAGACAGATGAGAAGCAAACAAACAAGAAAATATCAATAGTAACAAAGAGAGTGACTATATAATTTACTAGTCACTGCATGAAACTTCTGAGACTTGAAATGGGGTCTTTTATTAATAATTATACCAAGACAGTAGCCATTAGCTGGGGCTGTCATAGACACACTAGGAAGTAAGGTGACCTGGTGTTGTGCTGAATGAAACCAAACAAGATGATGATATGATACAGAGTGATGGACTAAAATCTATATACTTTGGCAAAGATTGTCAAGATAGATCTTTTAGGGATGACACTTGGTCCGAAATCATTATGACAAGAATGAGCTGGCCCTGTGAAAATCTAGGCCAGGAGTTTCCCAGGCAGAAAGAACTTCAAGTACAAAGGCTGTTGTTGGGAAGGAAGTTGGTGTGCAGAAAAAAAGAAAGAAGGCTAGTGTGGCTACAGTATCATGGGCAAAGAGGAAGTGAGAATGGGGTGGGGAAAGTG
Source organism: Neotragus moschatus (assembly GCA_006410615.1). NCBI lineage: Eukaryota > Metazoa > Chordata > Mammalia > Artiodactyla > Bovidae > Neotragus > Neotragus moschatus. Next base: position 318,826 of record SJYA01000464.1, read on the forward strand.
GGGGTGGTGGTGGCTATAGCACATAGGCCAGTAGACCAAGGGTGGCCGTCTCTGTGCTTTAGGAAGCCGTTGAGAATGTGTGGAATGGTAGGGCATGGGGTCACGGTCTTTTTTTTTTTTTTTTACTGGTGAGAATTTCAAAGATCAGAGAGTGAGTGTAACTTTTTCAAGGTTGTAGTAAGGAACAGAGATATTGAATCTTGATTCCACTCTACATATTATTTCCATAGCAAAGAGTCTATACCAAAAGAATGTTATGAACAAAGGCTATAATTAAACAATCCCATTGTCAAGGAATTTTACATGGTTCTACTTTACTGACCCCAGATCGTTGATACTTTAAATCAGCACTTTTCTTTCCTCCTCAATTTTACATCGTGAGCAGTGCTCATGCATCACTGTGTTAACTTTATCATCCACCGTTGCTGGGATCTTTTGATATCTCAGCTAAGGAGACTGAACTTCCAGAAATATTTTAAACTGGAGTTGAGTTTTTACGTTGTCAAGACTAGATACCTTGAACACTGAAACTTAGTTAGAAATACTTTAACAGGCAAAGGAATCATATGTGAATCAGTCGACTGCCTTTTCCCAAAGGGTTAGGACTCTAGATTAGGAGTGGAAGGTTATATATGATCGCTAACTCATTACACATGATGGTCTGTATTTTTTCTAGCCCTACCACATACAACCCAGAGATAAAGCCACCCAAGAGAGTCAGATGGCCAATGAAATTTGGATCTCCAGACTGGGCTCAGGTTCCATGTCTACAGAAAAGAACCCTGAGAGCTGAGGTAATACGATTGGATTTCTCTGGAGTCCTTTACCTAATACTTCCATGTGTATCAGTGATTCTTAACCAGGAGTCTGTGAATATGCTTCAGTTAAATCCTTGTTCCCCTGAAATTACCTGCACAATTTTGTGTATATACATATGGGTATTTTTTTTTTTTTTGAGAGTTACCCAATTTCACTAGATTTTTAAAGGTGAGTGTGATGGAACGGAAGTCACATTTTCTTATTTAGTCCTCAAATAATCTTCTGTGGTTAGTCCAAAATAATTATCCTCTGCAACTGAGAAGGAAACTGAGGCTCAGATGGATTAAGTGGTTTGTTGAAGTTGCTCAAATAGCGCCTAGATCTGGTGACTTTTAAGCCACTGCTCCTCCCATCACACCACTTAGTGTTAGATCATCAAAGGCTGTGGATCATTCTGCCAAGAACATGGATTTTTGGAACAGACTACCTGGGTCCAAATTCTAGTTCCATATTTGCTTGCTGTGTGATTTTGTCTAATAATCTTACTTTTCTAAGCATCAGTGTGCTTAGTGTTAAAATGCATATAATAATAGACTCTATCTGATAAAGTTGTAAAGATTGAGATATTGTAGAAAAGTATTTAGTGCCATACTGAGCGTAATAAATGCTCAGTCCATGTCAGCTATCATTATTCCAGAGGTGCCCTTTATTCTCCAGTGGAACTTGGGATTAATTCTGCAAGTATGTATTAAATGCCAAGTGTATTAACATCATTATGCTAGGGCCTATGGGTAACAATCAAAAATTAAACATATGATTTTCTTTTCAAGAAGTTTACCAGCTATAGTTTTAAAATAATTAATTATTTATTTATTTTTCACTGTGCTAGGTTTTCGTTGCTGCGCATGGGCAGGCTTTCTTTGGTTGCGGCAAGCAGGGGCTACTCTTCCTTGCAGTGCTCAGGCTTCTTAATGCAATGGCTTCTCTTGTTGCAGAGCACAAGCTCTAGACACACGGGCTACCGAGGCTGCAGCACATGGGCTCAGCAGTTGTGACTTGCGGGCTCCAGGGTGTGAGCTCAGTAGTTGTGGTGCACGGGCTTAGATGCTCATGTCAGGTAGAATCTTACTGGACTAGGGATGGAACCCATGTCCCCTGCACTGGCAGGTGAATTCTTATCCACTCTACTACCAGGGAAGTCCTACCAGCTTTACTTGACAATTTCCCAAGTAGAAAATAATTCCTAGTATGACATTTCCAGAGTAAGACAACAAAGAGTAGATGTCCAGAGCAATGCTGAGAGACTCAGTGAGGCTAGGTTACTATGGGGTTGAGGTTCAGCTAGGCCACAACAGGTATAACATACATGCTTATTTCACAGAGCCAGGAAGACCAGACGCAGTGGGTTCTCATTTGAATATTGACCTAGATAATATTCTTTCATTGCAGCTGCCCACAGACAAAGACTTTAGAAAGCGTCGGAACCGTCTGGCCTACCTAAGCCTGTACTATGACTGAAAAGCTGTGACTCCCTTCACGTGTGCCTCCTGACCACCAATCCTCCGCAACAGTGCAATGCAGAGCCCAGAGGTGCTCTTGTCTTTCTGCATTGCTCTGACCCTCCTGTCTGCCAGCATGGGGCACAGGGAGGGGCAAGGGCCTCATAAGTACTACATGACAGTGTAAAGACTAGTTTAGAAGGCTCTTTCTCCTTGTGCTGGTTTGTTGTGTATTCATGTAGAAGGGCTAGAGGAGTTCCTCCTGAGTGTTCAGTGGGGTGGCTTCACGACTGAAATATACCTGTGGGTCCTCACCCTGTAATTCCCAGCCACAAGTTTTATGTTTTCTACCACTAGCCTGGGGCTTCCCTTGTGGCTCATCAGTGAAGAATCTGCTTGTGATGCCAGAGTCATGGGTTCAGTCTCTGAGATGGGAGATCCTCTCCTCTGGAGAAGAAAATGGCAACCCACTCTAGTATTCTTGCCTGGGAAATCCTATAGAAAGTGGAGCCTGGCAGGCTGCAGTTCATGGGGTTACAAGAGTCAGACACGACTTAGCAACTAAACCACCACACCACTAGCCCTGGTGATAGGAGACAGTTCATTGTTCTATACATGTCAAGGCTTTGAATGGCTTGCTGGGGCTTGTTTTGGGGCTTTTTGGATGCAGAGGACACTTAAAGGCAGAGTAAATATTTTAGGAGTGCTTCAAAATGTCCCACCATGGAGTGGGAAGGTCCTGATTTGACTGCCTTTCTCTGTGCTGTGTTGAGTCTGACTGTGATTCTGTGGACTGTAGCCAACCAGCCTTCTCTGTTCATGGGATTTCCCTGGCAAGAATACTGGAGTGCCTTGTTGATTTGATTGCCTTTCTCAGGTTTGGGTAAAACTCAAAGAACCAATAATCCCCCCTCCCCTTTTCCTATTACATCATCTATTTAGTCTGTCAGTCATCATCATACTGAATTCCAAACATGCCTCAGGCAGAGTGGCAAGCACTGGGGATACAGCAGGAATCAGAATAGACTCATCTACTGGCTCCATGGCCCTGGAGTGCAATATGAGAAGGACTTCCCGGGGAGGCTAGTAGATTGGATCTGCCCTGTCTTCCAGTTTGAATCATACCCTAAAGCCTCACAAGTTGCTCTAGGTGTGCCAAGGTCAGAAGTTGGGAGAGCCATGTTCAAAGTACTCATCTAGACATTGCCTGGTGTGTGTTCATTTGCTCAGTTGCACTCCCACTCTTTGCGGTCTCATGGACTGTAGCCCACTGGGATCCTCTGTCCATGGAATTTTCCAGGCAAGAATACTGGAATGGGTTGCCATTTCCTTCTCCAGGTGACCTTCCCCATCCAGGGATCAAACCAGCATCTTCTATGTTGGCAGGTGGATTCTTTACCACTGAGCCACCTAGGAAGCCCGGACATTGCCTGGAATACAGACCTTTTATTTCCAACACAAACCTTAATAACTCAAGTATGGTTTCTGCAGAATGGGCATTAAGTGTAGCCTAGCTTCTTGTATTGGGAAGGTCCTTCTGTGCCTACTCAGCCTTCTTATTTATTTCTTTATTTGGCTGTGTTGGGTCCTGATTGTGGCACACAGGGTCTTCGTGTGTCATGCAGGATCTTTCTTTGTGGTGCATGGATGCTCTAGTTGCAGCATGTGGGCTCCAGAGACTGTAGGATTCGGTAGCTGTGGAACTTGGCCTCTCTAGTTGTGGCACATGGGCTCCAGAGTATGCAGGCTCAGCGGCTGTGGCACACAGGCTTAGTTACTCACAGCATGTTACTCACAGGATAACATGTGAGTTATTCACATGGATCTTAGTTCCCCTACCAGGGATTGAACCCACGTGCCCTGCATTGCAAGGTGGATTCTTCATCACCAGACTATCAGGGTAGTCCCCTACTTAGCCTGATGGCAAGACTTCATGTGTCTGGATAACAAAGAGTGAGGTGCTGCTAGTGCCTCAAAAAACTATAGCCTGCTGTATTTTTCAAGGCCATCTCATGGTAAGTGTTAGCTGGTGAACGAGACACTGGAAGGTGAAACCTACTAAATTATGCTGAGAGGCCTAATTCTTTAGGGGACAAGATCCTCTGAAGAAAATAGTGAAAGTTCACTGGAAATCAACTTAAAATATTAAGATAATGCTGGATACCTCAATCTAAAAATATTTACTCCATTTAATCTGATGATTTAAAGGTTTTTATTATCATGTTAAAAGTATTTTTATGACTTGAAATTAGTCAAGATTCACCTTTATCACCTCTCTCTCCTTTGGATCCATATAAATGTAGCTTTTTTCAGAGGTGGTGATTTAGCATTTGTTATTTTTCTGACACAGGGTCCTGGGCCCCTTCTTTGGAGGTGTTGACAAAAGTGAGAGAATTTTTTCACACTGTTGTTTGGTTCACACTCTCAAGGCTTTTGCCAGGGAAGGAAACTCCCTTTTCTAAAACAGTAGTCTGATTTGAGAAAAAGTAAAATTTTAATTTCAATAAAAATAGCTTCTATTAACCTTCAGGGTCACTTAAAATGCTGAGCTATATATACAAGTACGTAAGAAAAAATACAGACGATTATAAAAAATAAAACATGCAGTGTCATATTTATTTTACATATGGATTTGTTTCAAGGTGTTTATAGTTTTTTTTAGGTTATAATGGAGTAAAACCTAATTATAATGCTGCTTTAGTAAGGTAGGGCTTCCAAATTGACAGATAGACTGATATAATACATGCCAACATGGAGTATTGGAAGATGGAATTTGACATGCAGCATGAGAAAATCTGAAACAAAGTAGAGTTTTTCCAACATTTTAAATTGAAGGCCAGTTACAACATGTGCAGGTTTGGTCGAACACCAGACCTTGGTTACACTGGAAGTAGAAGGTCCTGCCTCCTGCACAGTGGTAGAACTTGGTGTTGTCTTCAGGATTGCTATAAATGCCATCTGCTTTACCAGTGCAGAAACCTTCATCTCCTTCACTGCCCCCATCACTGCCACCTTCTCCACCACTGCCACTGTCTCCACCAATATTGGCACAGAAACCTTCACTTCTGGGTATCACTTGTTGATGATACCAAGTCTTGGTGGCTGATGGAGTGCATTCTAAAAGAACAAGAAAATCACTTCAGAGCATCATCATAAACTATCTTTGAGCCTAGAAGAAACAACTCTAGACTTCCTCCTATTTTGGCTTTGTTCTCCAAGAACTTGAGCCCCATGAGAGTTCCAAACTGTGGCTGGGAAGAATGTTACAAGGGGACAGATGTCCAAGCAAGGAGGAAGGGAGAACAGGGCCACTGGAGTCCTAGCAGTGGTCCAGACAGTCCTTGGCTTCTACTGTTTGCACTCAGGGGGAATGAACACAGCACTGTAGTGACTGGATCAAGGATTTTATGTGGGAGGCTAATTAACACTTGTGTTAGCAGGGGAGGCTTATCTGCCCATTTTTCTGTCATAAGTAATACATCTGCATTTTTGTCATCTTGTTAACCTTAAGTGCTGTGTTTTGATTTTTGTCATCTTGTTATGTTTGTTTCTTAGGCTTTAGTTTTGGCTTGTTTCCTTTCAACATTGCCGTTTTGCTGTTTGTTTTTTTTTTCCTCCCTCTGGCAATTCAGACATTTTATTTTTCATTTTACTCTATGGCTAGAACACTCTCCACCACCACAATTTGCTGCCTCTTGCTCCCTCACTCTATAATTTGAGCCCATCTTTTTTTAAAATTAGTTTTATGTGTTTGTTTCTTTAGGCTGTGTGAGTCTGTGTTGCTGTGTGTGGGTTTTCTCTAGTTGCGGCGAGCGGGGCTACTCGCTAGTTGTGCTGCTCTGTCTTCTGATTGCAGCAGGCTTCTCCTGTTGCAGGGCACAGTTGTACAGTGTGTGGGTTTCAGTAGTTGAGGCACATGGGCTTAGTTGCCCAGCATGTAGGATCTTCCCAGACCAGGGATTAAACCCGAGTTCCCTGGATTGGCAGGCAGATTCTTAACCACTGGATGACCAGGGAAGTCCTGAACCCACCTTTTTGTAATTATCTTTTAACAGGTTTTATAGTAAAACAAACAAACAAACGATTCTGTGAATTTCCTGAAAGCAGAGACATAGGGAACCCTATGTCTTCCACTACTTTATCTCAAACCACCACCTTTAGGCCTTCTCCAGAGAGGCTTAGCCAAGGAGCATACAAAATCACACACTACTGAGTCAGCAATGTGAGTCTTTATCCCCGTTCTCCTTCAAGACCTACCTCCAACCCTCACCACTAGACAATATCTGCCTTTAAGGCAGGTGGGAAGTGGGTAAGCCAGCCTGCTTATTTCTAAGTTAGGATATGGCGCACAGAACTGAGAGATGCAGTTTACTTTAGAGAAAATGTTAGCACATACATCAGACTCACTTTGAAGGTATCTGATTCTTCCTCCCAGACAAAGTATTCCTGAGAAGAAAAGCCCATCTCTGAAGTATAGTTCGGTTCAGTTCAGTCGCTCAGTCATGTCCGACTCTTTGCAACCCCATGAATCACAGCACGCCAGGCCTCCCTGTCCATCACCAACTCCCAGAGTTCACTCAGACTCATGTCCATCGAGTCAGTGATGCCATCCAGCCATCTCATCCTCGGTTGTCCCCTTCTCCTCCTGCCCCCAATCCCTCCCAGCATCAGAGTCTTTTCCAACGAATCAACTCTTCACATGATGTGGCCAAATTACTGGAGTTTCAGCTTTAGCATCACTCCTTCAAAGAAATCCCAGGGCTGATTTCCTTCAGAATGGACAGGTTGGATCTCCTTGCAGTCCAAGGGACTCTCAAGACTCTTCTCCAACACCACAGTTCAAAAGCATCAATTCTTTGGTGCTCAGCCTTCTTCATAGTCCAACTCTCACATCCATACATGACCACAGGAAAAACCATAGACTTGACTAGACGGACCTTAGTTGGCAAAGTAATGTCTTTGCTTTTGAATATGTTATCTAGGTTGATCATAACTTTTCTTCCAAGGAGTAAGCGTCTTTTAATTTCATGGCTGCAGTCACCATCTGCAGTGATTTTGGAATCCCCCAAAATAAAGTCTGACACTGTTCCGCCATCTATCTCTCATGAAGTGATAGAACCAGATGCCATGATCTTCATTTTCTGAATGCTGAGCTTTAAGCCAACTTTTTCACTCTCCTCTTTCACTTTCATCAAGAGGCTCTTTTGTTCCTCTTCACTTTCTGCCATAAGGGTGGTGTCATCTGCATATCTGAGGTTATTGATATTTCTCCTGGCAATCTTGATTCCAGCTTGTGTTTCTTCCAGTTCAGCATTTCTCATGATGTAATCTGCATATAAATNCATTCCAAGGCCAAATTTGCCTGTTACTCCAGGTGTTTCTTGACTTCCTACTTTGGCATTCCAGTCCCTATAATGAAAAGGACATCTTTTTTGGTTGTTAGTTCTAAAAGATCTTATAGATCTCCATAGAAGCTCTTCATAGAAGCTCTGAAGCTCAGCTTTCTTTATAGTCCAACTCTCACTCTATATATGACTACTGGAAAAACCATAGCTTTGACTAGATGGACCTTTGGTGCCCAAGTATTGTCTCTGCTTTTTAATATGCTGTCTAAGTTGGTCATAACTTTTCTTTCAAGGAAGAAGTGTCTTTTAATTTCATGGTTGCAGTCACCATCTTCAGTGAATTTGGAGCCCAAGGAAATAAAGTCTTCCACTGTTCCCATTGTTACCCATCTATTTGCCATGAAGTAATGGGACAAGATGCCATATATTAGTTTTTTGAATGTTGAGTTTTAAGCCAACTTTTTCACTCTCTTCTTTCACTTTCAGCAAGAGTCNCATGGTTGCAGTCACCATCTTCAGTGAATTTGGAGCCCAAGGAAATAAAGTCTTCCACTGTTCCCATTGTTACCCATCTATTTGCCATGAAGTAATGGGACAAGATGCCATATATTAGTTTTTTGAATGTTGAGTTTTAAGCCAACTTTTTCACTCTCTTCTTTCACTTTCAGCAAGAGTCTCTTTAGTTCCTCTTCACTTTCTGCCAAAAGGGTGGTGTCATCTGTGTATCTGAGGTTATTGATATTTCTCCCTGCAATCTTGATTCCAGCTTGTGCTTCATCCAGCCCAGCATTTTACAAGATGTACTCTGCATATAAGCTATATAAGCAGGGTACAATATACAGCCATGATGTACTCTTTTCCCAATTTGGAAGTAGTCCATCATTCCATGTCAGGTTCTAACTGTAGTTTCTTGACCAGCATACAGGATTCTCAGAAGGCAGGTAAGATGGTCTGGTGCTGGGGGCTGGCATGAGGAACTCCGCCCGTGGCAAAGGTCATGAGGAAGGAGGCTTGGCATACACAAAGGCGTGATCAGGCCTCAGGAAATCCCGTTCCCAAGCATCTACCCCCCAAACCAGAGTCTGTTTTATGCTCTCACTTACACCTCTGACTTTATGAGGGCCTCTCCCCCATAGCCATTTCTCTCGGAGAAGGAGTTAACCTACAGCTCCAGTTAACAAAAATTCCTGGGCATGACAAGAGTGTTTCAGCTTACAAACTCCTCTGAAGGTTATCTAGCCTGCCTGTATAGGTTTGTCTGGCCACATGTGATTGTTTACAGCCTCCCAACCGTGAGAGGCACAAGATGTTTTAGACTTACTAAAGGCAGATTCTTTTGAGAAGTTAGAATTTATTAGTATAGTGGGTTGGTTAAGAAGTATATTGGAGAAGGGTTTTTCATTTGTTGTGTCAATAATTGTTACTAATTCCCAGCCCTGGGTGTGACAAGGATGTCTCAGGTCAAACCTCTCTGTGGGCAGACTAGTTTGTGTGATAGGATTATCCATACTCCTGCCACTAGGCACGTGATTGCTTACTACCTCTCAACCATAAACAGCACAGGGAGTTTGGAGTATTTTGAAGGTCTTAATTAGCATAGGGCTTTTCTCATTGTTGAGTCAATGATTGCCACCAGGCCTCCACGTCCTTAGGCACCTGGGAATATATTAATCAATGTATTTGGAATATAAGAAAGAAAATATAGTAGTTTTTGATATTAGCAATACTAGGCCTTTTGAGTTAATGAATTTTCTCTTTGGTATAGACCACTGTACTTTGTTATAAATCACTGTGTCTTTGCTATGTAAAAATGTAACTTTATCACTATCTTAAGACTAAATAGATCTTAAAAGGAACATAGGTAAAGGGATTTCATTTGTTGGGTTGATGTTTGCTGCTAAATCTCCATATTCCTTGCCCTTATAATGAATATAACTAGCATATAAGAGAAATAAGTATTAACCTTTAA
>SJYA01000464.1:329688-352581 GCA_006410615.1 Neotragus moschatus
GGTTTTCCCTACTTTCTTCAATTTAAGTCTGAATTTGGCAATAAGGAGTTCATGATCTGAGGCACAGTCAGCTCCTGGTCTTGTTTTTGTTGACTGTATAGAGCTTCTCCATCTTTGGTTGCAAATAATATAATCAATCTGATTTCAGTGTTGACCCTCTGGTGATGTCCATGTGTAGAGTCTTCTCTTGTGTTGTTGGAAGAGGGTGTTTGCTATGACCAGTGCATTTTCTTGGCAAAATTCTATTAGTCTTTTCCCTGCTTCATTTCGCATTCCAAGGCCAACTTTGCCTGTTACTCCAGGTGTTTCTTGACTTCCTACTTTTGCATTCCAGTCCCCTATAATGAAAAGGACATCTTTTTTGGGTGTTAGTTCTAAAAGGTCTTGTATGTCTTCATAGAACCGTTCAACTTCAGCTTCTTCAGCATTACTGGTTGGGGCATAGACTTGGATTACTGTGTTATTGAATGGTTTGCCTTGGAATGAACAGGGATCATTCTGTCGTTTTTGAGATTGCATCCAGTACTGCATTTCGGACTCTTTTGTTGACCATGATGGCTACACCATTTCTTCTGAGGGATTCCTGCCCACAGTAGTAGACATAATGGTCATCTGAGTTAAATTCACCCATTCCAGTCCATTTTAGTTCTCTGACTTCTAGAATGTTGACGTTCACTCTTGTTTGACCACTTCCAATTTGCCTTGATTCATGGACCTGACATTCCAGGTTCCTATGCAATATTTCTCTTTACAGCATTGGACCTTGCTTCTATCACCAGTCACATCCACAGCTGGATATTGTTTTTGCTTTGGCTGCATCCCTTCATTCTTTTTGGAGTTATTTCTCCGCTGATCTCCAATATCATAGTGGGCACCTACTGACCTGGGGAATTCCTCTTTCAGTATCCTATCATTTTGCCTTTTCATACTGTTCATGGGGTCTCAAGGCAAGAATACTGAAGTGGTTTGCCATTCCCTTCTCCAGTGGACCACATTCTGTCAGATCTCTGAAGTAAAAGGTATATTCAAAACCTTACCCACATAGCTACTGAACTTAGACTGGCCTCTTTGATTGAAGAATGCATTTCTAAAAATCTTCTTCCTCTAAACCTGTCCCTTTCTCACACGTGAGGGTCTAAATGCTCTGTGGCTGCCTCATGCACTCTTGTCCCTCTGCAGTTGCCATTCTTGCAGTTTGACCTGCGTCATCTTTACAACAAAGTGGTGAACTCAGTAGTGACCCACCTGAGGACAGGCCCAGGAGTGACTGCAGCTTGCGTATGAGTGGATATTTGCCCTCATTGCAGGAGCCTAAGAAGTCATCCAGGTCGATGGCCCAAACCATGGCCCCACCAAAATTGTTCTCCTTAAGAAAGTCAACCTGTGGATGAAGAGAGCACTTAGCAACCAAAATCAAATGGCATTTACACAACAAACTGGAGTACAGGGCGACAAGGTGATATTAGGGAGAAAAATGCAAGTGGGTTGAAACCCTGTTGATATTTCTTTTATGAAAGGATGTGATACACACTTTGTGAATTCAAAGTTTGATGGGCTATCTCAGCTCCATTCTTGTTTTCTTCCTCCAGTTAATAAATTCTTTCTCCTGCTGCTGCTAAGTCATTTCAGTCATGTCTAACTGTCTGCGACCCCATAGACAGCAGCCCACCAGGCCCCCCTGTCCCTGGGATTCTCCAGGCAAGAACACTGGAGTGGGTTGCCATTTCCTTCTCCAATACATGAAAGTGAAAAGTGAAAGTGAAGTTGCTCAGTCTTGTCTGACTCTTAGCGACCCCATGGACCGCAGCCTACCAGGCTCCTCCATCCATGGCATTTTCCAGGCAAGAGCACTGGAGTGGGGTGTCATTGCCTTCTCCATATAAATTCTTAGGTATATGTATACACATATAGTATATTAATAGTATTAATTAATATAATCATATATTATAGTATATTAATAGTACATTAAATTAGTGTACTATTAAACTAATACTAGTATTCTAGGCTAAGCTACATTTCATTTTAGCTTTCATTACTTGCTTAATCTTTACAGGAACTACTAGGCCGATCTTTTTCTTTCACAGGTTTGTGGGAACTCATCCTGTCTTTTGGGGCTTGAGGACCAGGTATATCTGACACCAAAGTCTTGATTCTTAACCATTGCCCCATACAGCTCTTTTTCTTCTCCATCTTGACCACCTTGTCCTGACCAGGATTCAGTAAAGAAGAACTGATAGAGCAGTGTTATGGAAAGAGCCTAGACTCTTAGCCAGGCAACATGTCCAATTACTGCCTTTGCATTTTCCAGCTATGAAACCTTGGATTAGTTGCAGCATCTGTGAACCTCAGTGTACACATCTGTAAACTGGAGGCGCTATTTGTTACTTCACTGGTTTGTATAGAATCAAATTAGGTAATGGTTGTAAAGCATTTAGGTAGAAATGTAAAGGATATTTTCATTATTGTCCATGAAAATGTTGGTTTTAAGCCTGGCTTATATAATCATTTCATGGAAGTTAGTATAGATTAATTCTGAACAAAAACTGGGAGAATAAATTTTAACCACATTAGAATATTATACTATATGTTAGTGTATAGTAGTATATGCTGTACATTGGATCATTAAATCTGTATTTAATCGTATCATTTGCTCTGTCTTGAGGGGAAGGTAAATCACGATGAGGTTGATTTATTCCACTTTGTACATATTTATAACTTTGAAGCCACAGATCTTAGCAAAATGAGCTCATGATGAACTTAGGATTTGAAGCTAGAATTGCGTTTTTTTACACTGCTCATACCTTACATTCGTAGCTCTTAATATTGTCATAGCCAACCCACTCAGTGTCCTTATAAGCATATGGAACTTTTTGGTCTTCAATCCAGGCATTTGTGGCTTCACTTAGGAATGTGCAGATCTATGGAGCGAAGGAAGAAGGCAACGTTGAGCATGTCACAGATTATGTCGTGTATTGCACGAGGAAGGACGGGAAAAATAATAAGAAATGGAAAAGCGATGGAAAAAGTGGCATTGTGAAATACCTACATTAATTTCACATATTTCTCTAGAAAGTAACTTTGTATCATAAAACAAAGATACAATTTCTATGAAACCAGGTTCAAAGAAGTGAAATTCCAATTCTATAGCCACAGTTTAGTTGAGAAATGGTAAGCATGACCATGAGTGCTAAGGTCATTCTTCTGAAAACACTTGAGTTACTCTGGCAAAAAACTGCTAACTATTCTATCAGTCTGAATTTTTAACACAAGATTTGAGTAGTTGTTGTTGTTTAGTCACTTAGTCGTGTCTGACTCTTTGCAACCCCTTGGCTTGCAGCATGCCAGCCTCCTCTGTCCTCCACTATCTCCTGGAGTCTGCTCAAATTCATATCCATTTAGTCAGTGAGGCTGTCTAACCATCACCTCCTCTCCAGCCCTCTTCTCATTTTGTCTTCAATCTTACCCATCCTCAAGGTCTTTTCCAATAAGTCGGCTCTTCACATCAGGTGGCCCAAGTATTAGAGCTTCAGATTTGAGTAAATGCAATCAAATCAGATTTGAAAGAAGATCCAATTATTTGCCATCCCTGAGCTAAATTATTGAAATCCTTCTCCATCTATTTACATGGATGTAATAGAATTCAGTATAGTTTTGAGCTATAGAAAAGATGGTCCCATATACTTCTAAACCCAAAAGGAAATTCACATTGATTTTTCTTTTTAAGTAAAAAGTGTTCTTCAGCCGTCAACCTGCCTTTCCACAGGCTATATACTCAGAGCCAAGAGCTGCCCAGGGTATAGGATCTCAAGAACATAAGGATAGCAAGATGACTTGGAGAGTGGAAGAATTTCCCCCCAGGGCATTTTAGCCTGAATTAGCCATGGTGGTTACCTCATAGTAAGCCCAGAAGCCAGCCTCAAGTGTGTAAGGACCAGATGACCCTGCTCCAGAGACTGGGGCACAGACTGAGGTGTCAGAAGTGCTGAGCCGGAAGGTCCTCCCATAGGTGGGGAACCCCATGATGAGCTTCTCTGAAGGGACCCCATTGTCTCTCCAGTACTTCATGGCATATTCCTGCAGAAGCAACACAGACATTATTCCTCACCAGGGTTTGTCCCACATGATGAAAAAAGTCTAGCTAATTGTCCCACAAAGAGAAAGCCTTCCAACAACCAACACTCCTAATCTCGTCCCTGTCTATCTTCTGCATATGACTGGGGGGTTTTCTTTCTTACACAGTTGAAATAACGCATGTTGCCTTGGTCCTTGGATCCTACGTGCAGAGGACTGTTGTGTCCTGTACATGGGTCCCAGCCACCATGGAAGTCATAGGTCATCACACTTATGAAATCAAGAAGCCTAGAACAAGAGAATTTAAGCCATCGTGATACGGGAGCATTTTTTAATAGACAATTTAAGAGCAAGAGATGATAGCAGTGGAAATTCATGATGTCAAGTAGATATCCATATGATCCCATTAATGTGGCTTCCTAGGTGTCTCCTGGTTATCTTTTGTGACTCCTATGAGGCTAGAAAGAAAGTCTCCTTTACTTCCTTGAAAGATTAAAGGGCAAACCCAGAGCAGAAGATAAGGAAATATAGTTGTTAAAGAATGTGTCTCAGAAACACATGTCTCTAGGATTATGGGAACTGCAGGTGGAAAGCTCTCTTATTATTTTGTCAGTAATAGCTTTCTCGATTTTACAGCTTTTCAAAAGAAACTGTCAGTGAAAATTGCTGTTACATATAAAGATTTTCCAATATCTTAAATCTTATTTCTCTTTTCCCTAAAGCCTACCATAGTGACATTATAAAGGGTCACCAACTTATCCCAGAACCACTAAATATTCAAACATTTTTGGCAATTGATGGTACTAACCTTCTCAACATTGTGTTCACATAACTACTGGGAATGATTTCTACTAAAATGTTTAGGGAATCTCTGCTCTGGCATGTGGAGGCCCTGGGAGGCTCATCACACTCACTTTCCAATCTCTGCAATTTCATATCCTGTATCAATGGTATCTTTGCCAGCAGACACAGCTGCTGTGATCAGCAGCCTGGGTTTTCCTGTTTCTTCAGCCTCTTCTTCAAAAGCCTGTATCATTTCCTGGAGAGAGAAAAGAGGATAGATTTTAGTGGTTGTCTTCATTATCTATTCCCTATGGTGAATACTTCTTGAGATGGTTTCCAGCCCTAACAATTCCCTATTTCTGAAAATAGCTCCTGAAATTTAGGGATATAATCTGGTAAGGCATAACTTGGAATAAATTGATGCAAACATGGAGTCCTTGAATCTAAGTCTCATTTAATGACAACTCTACAGGAAAAGCTCAGGAATTCCTGGCAGAGGGTCTAGAAGCTGTCCTCTCTATTGTGACTTCACCATCCCTCTTAAAGCTCTATTCTCAGCATTTGTGTATAGCAAGGCTAATGTCTTTCCTGCCTCTAGGCCTTTGCAAATGCTGTTACCACATCCTTAGAAAATTCTTCCCATCCTTTGTATTCCTGGTTCCTTTTAGTTCATATTGCTGCTCAAATGTCACTTCCCTGGGAAGACTCCTCTGAGCATCTAATTTTGCTGCTATCATTGCTCTTATCACGACTGACATTTATTTATTTATTTAGCTCCATATTCTCCACTATGCTGTAATCCCAAGAGCAGGAATCAGGTTTACTTTGCTCACTGCTCTGTATCCACTGTGTCTCGATCACAGAAAGCACACAATACTTGTTGAATGAATGACATAGTGAAATTCCTTCTTCCTGATTCAAAAATTTATTTGAAAAGAAGATTCAAGATGGAAGTATAGGAAGACTCTGAACTGACTCCTTTCATGGGCACAGCAAATCTACAACTATATAAAAAAAAAAATTCCCCTGAAAAGGACCTGAAAACCAGATGAACAGTATTCTCAACAAAGGGTAAAAAGACAGCAATGAGATGGGTAGAAGAAACAGATACAGTCACTCCAAGGAAAAACCACACTCCAGCCACAGTGATCCACAGTTGAAAGTGTAACAGAGGTACACTTACCTGAAATTAACATGACATTGTAAATTAACTATACTCCAATAAATCTTTTTAAAAAAACAAAGATAGTTATTTTCCCTAAGGAATGAAAGTTTCAAGTTCCACATCATGCAAACCATCCCAAAGCTGCTTCTCAGGAGATAAAAGCATCTCCCTTTCCCCTCCCCCCCAAAAAAGAAAAAAAACCACCAAGTTTGAAAAACAGTTTGAAATATTCCCAGGAAAACTATGGAATTACAGGGGAAAGAAAGCTCATTTTTGAAAGGCCCAGTTTCACTTGAGCAAAAACCTATATAAAATCTCCAGATTGAAAAGTACATGGAAGATAGATTGAAAGAGCCCCACTCACTAATCCTGAAGCAGCTGCTAGAGAGTAAGGAACAGTGGGATGACCCCTGGGAACTGAGACCCTAGTAGGAGCCATTTTTGCCATCTCAGGCCACCTTACTAATAATGGCACTGGTGGCATCATATTGGAAATCTCCATCTAACCTGTGGGTACACACGGCCAAGAGTCCTGCCTACTCCTGTGCCTCAGCAGTGCCTCCCAGTTAGCCAGGAAATAACCTTGCTGGGCACTGGTGGGTGGGGGCCCACTGCAGTTCTGAGGTGCAGCCCCATCTCCCAGCACCTGGCATCCATTGCAAACAGACCTTGCAGCCATCAGAGGGGCAGCCTTGCCCACAAGCCCCCAGAAGCCACTGTGGATGGGTCTCACAGCCATTTGGGGGCCAGCTCACCCACTAGTTACTGGCAGCCACCATGGCATTTCCAGACCTAGTGCTGACCACCAGCATTCAGCAGCCACTGTGGGGAGACGCCAGAGGCATTCTGCAGGGCCAGCCCTGCGTACTGGTGTGCTGCCATCATAGCTGTGACCCCACCGAAACAGGAGAACATACACAGCCCACAGAGGGCACATGGCTTGTACACACTGCTCTGGTGGCCAGGTAGGATAGTGCGCCTGAACCCCACAGGATATCTCCCACATAAAGCCACTCATCAAGACTGGGAGATGTAGCTGCTTCATCTAATGCTTCAAAACAAACACAGAGAATTAGGGAAAAAATGAGGTGACATGTTCCAGTCAAGAGAAGAAGACAAAATCTCAGAAAAAGAATGAAATGAAATGGAGATAACCTATCTACCTGAGGAAGAGTTCAACAAAATGATCATAAAGATACTGGGAGGGGAAGGGAAGAACACAATGACAACATCAACAAATAGCTAGAAAATATTTTTAAAAAACACAAAAACTAAACAGAGGTTATAACTGAACTGCAAAATACCCTATATGTGTCCAACAACAGATTGGAAGAGATAGAAAAATCAGTGAGCCAAAAGACAAATTAATGGAACTCACTGACACAGAGCAGCAGGTTGAACAAAGAATTTTAAAAAGTGGAGATACTTTAAGGAACCTTTGGTACAATATCAAGTAGAACAGCATTCCCACTATACAGTCCCAGAAGTAGAAGAGAAAGGGACCTAAAATTATGTGAAAAAATAGCCACTGAAGACTTCCTAATCTGGGGAAGGAAATAGACATCCAGGTCCAAGATGCTTAGAGTTCAAAATAAAATGAACCCAAAGAGACATGCTCCAAGACACACTGTAATATAAATGGTAAAATTCAATGAAAAAGAAAGAATCTGCTGCTTTAAGGAAAGCAGAAAGGGAAAAATTGTTACTTAAAAGTGAAATCTCATAAGGCTATCATTAGATTTTTCTGCAGAAACCTTACAGGCCAGTAGGAAGAGGTATAACATATTCTTACATATTCTTAGGCTACAAAGAAAGAAAGGGGATGAGCACTAAGTCCTGGGAGGAGGGTATTAGTTTCTCTTCCTGGGGAGCCCATAACAGGGCTTCCCAGGTGGCAGGCACTAGTATTAAAAAATACTCGGCTGCCAATGGAGGAGACACAAGAGACATGAGTTCAGTCCCTAGGTCAAGAAGATCCCCTGGAGAAGGAAATAGCAACCCACTCCAGTATTCTTGCCTGGAGAATCCCATGGACAGAGGAGCCTGGCAAGCAGCAGTCCATAGGGTCGCAGAATTGGACACAACTGAAGTGACTTAGCATACACACACACCCACACACACATATATATACACATATGTTTGCCCTAAAAGTTCATTTGGATCTTTCCATAAGATGTTATAGGGATTCTACTCAGCCTTAAAAAAGAATGAAATCCTGCTATTTGCAACCACATGGGTAGAGGTAAGGGTATTTTGCTAAGTGAAATGAGTGAGAGGGAGAAAAACAAATACCACATTATATGAATCATATGTGGAATCTGAGGAGAAAATAAAAAACCCAGCAAACAAATAAAATAAAACAAAAGCAAATTCATAGATACAGAGAATGAATTGGTAGTTACCAGAGAGGAAGGGGATGGGGAGTGGACAAAACAGACGGAAGACATCAGCTTCATGGCGATGGCTAGCAACTGGATTTGTGGTTGTGATCACTCTGCAATGTACACTGATGTTGAACTATAATGCTGTGTTACCAGAAACATATAATAAAAAAAGAATTTCTTCATTGGATTCCTTCAGCTACCTATATCCTCCCAGTAAATTCTCTTTTGATTCTCTTTTGATTTACCCGGAGAATCTGTTTCTATTGCTTGCAACTCCCAAACATGTTCATAAGTGTACTTCTGAGGAGAGCAGCCTTTGCTATCCCTGGGAAACGCAACTCTCACAGACAGTCCATGAAGGTACTAGCCTCTCTGCACAAAGACAGAGAACTAGTGCTTCATTCCCACCTTAATCAGGATGGTAAATCGCTGTCTGTCCTCAGGTGGGCTTCCCCTGGACCCTGGATATTCGATATCCAAGTCAATGCCATCAAATTCATGTTGACGAAGGAAGTCAATGACAGAACAGATGAAGACTTTTCGGTTGGCAGCTGAGGAGACCATGGTGGTGAATCTAGGCAGAGAGTTTGTCTATATTAACATCACCGATCCCTAAATCCTCCTTACACCCTTGGATATCAATTTGATTATGCATTTTATAATAACTTCTGTTGGATTTTTACAGCTAAGGTGAATTCAACTTGTTAATGTTAATTAGTAGAAAAGTTTATAATTAAATTTTTATTTTCTTCAGTATACCCAATGAATATTTTTCTGTTTATAGGATCAGTGATATATGTGCATTTTACTTATTAGTGAGATCTTTCAGGGGCAGTGGTTTAGCCACCACAGTTCTTTGATCCTAAGATGTTTATTTTTCTATTTACTGTTTCCAAAATTAAGGTGTGATTTATAAAGTGTGAATACATTTAATGAAGCACTTCTGACCCCCAATATATGAAAATATTGTGAGTCTTGTATTTGAAGATGACTTAATATCTAGAAAAATTAGTGCCTCTTCCATAGTCAGCAATTTTATAGTCTATTAACACATATTCAAACCCTCTTGGTTAGTTCCTGATTATAAAAAGCCTGCGGTAAACCCTTTGTAAACTGGATCACAACCTCCTTAATTCATCTCCTTTTTGCTTTTCTTTTTGTTTTTAGTTCTGGTATTCAATGGCTATACTTTTTTTAAAATCAAAATAAATTGACTAGCACAAACTGGTTAATCTAAAAAGTGAAGGGTAGAGATATTGTCTGGAGTTTGGGGGAATTGACTTGCAAAGATTTTCTTATTTAAGTGATTTGTGAGCAAGATAAGAAAAAATTCTACTGGCAGACTGGACTTGAGGTAAAAAAAAAAAAAAAAAGACATATTGGTCAAATGCTATATGTGAGAATTAACTTGTTACCTCATAGGTAACTGCCAGAAGTTTCACTTGGCTATTAGAGTG
Organism: Neotragus moschatus; assembly: GCA_006410615.1. Taxonomy (NCBI): domain Eukaryota; kingdom Metazoa; phylum Chordata; class Mammalia; order Artiodactyla; family Bovidae; genus Neotragus; species Neotragus moschatus. Next base: position 339,549 of record SJYA01000464.1, read on the forward strand.
AGAACAAAAACACTCATTACATTTTGCTCCAACATTTTAAGCATGACTGGCTACCTTGGGAAAATTGTGGAGGGAAGAAGAGAGGGGCAAGTTACTTTTCATGTCAAATAACTTTGTGCTGTCTAATTTTAAAATAGTTATGGGAAGACATTGGGCTTCCCAGGTGGTGCTAGTTGTAAAGAACCCACCTACTAGTGCAGGAGACATGAGGCATGGGTTTGATCCTGGGTCAGGAAGATGCCCTGAAAAAGGGCATGGCAACCTACTCCAGTATCCTTGCCTGGAGAATCCCATGGACAGAAGAGCCTGGCAGGCTGCAGTTCATAAGGTCACAAAGAGTGGGACCTGACTGAAGTGACTTAGCACACACAGCACATGGGAAGACATCAACTTCATAATTTAAAAAGTTGTTTACCACTGACTTGGACAACTTTCAACATACAAGTCAAGTCTAACATCATCTCTTTTTTCTAACTCAGAGTCAAAAAGCCTGTGAGGTTACCAATCCTTCCTTGCTACTTCCCCAGAAAAGAGCCTGTGACTCAGCCCAGGGCTCATGCTCTTACAGCAGCCCAGGTGCTTCTCTGTCACCAGGCCAGTCTGTCAAACTCACCATTCTCCACTGTCTTTTGAGTGTTTTCCCATCATTTTCCCCATTCTACTGCTATTTCTCCAGGTCTGCTGCAGTCAGCCCTTCCCATCCATGGACAGTGTCTTCTTAAGAGCTGGCCTCTTTCCCCCTGGAACATTCATTTTCACCTCCCCACTGGTATCTTATTTTCCCACTCCAACTTGAGGGTTTCTTTCTTTTGCCTCCACTCTCATTTTCTGGCCATGGAAAGACTTACTTCTGAGTGCCAAAGTTCCAGCCACCAACTGCCAGTAAAGTGACCAGATCTTTGTTGCTGCAGAAAGAAATCAAGAGGCACATTTAAGTGAAAGCTCTGTGAGCTTTAGGATACATATTTTGCAGAAAACAACTCTTTTATCCCCATTCTTGAGTCTCTGAGAAATGGGCAACAGCCAAGTACAAGCTCTAAAGTTCCCATGGCAAGTGCTCTTCCCATCTGCCCATGTAAGTCTTTACATCATAGGTTATCACATATGCATCAGAAATCTGCAAAGGACTGCTTTTCAGAATCTTATGATATTTGGAAATGAAGTGGGGACAGAACTCGGGCTCTCCACTCTCCCTCACTGACTCCCATTCACTTTGGATTCAATTCCTACTGACTGTTCTTTCAGGGCTTGGAACTCAGGATACAGGACATCAATGTCATTCCATTCATAGGGAGCAATCTTGTTGTCATTCATGGTGGCAAAAGCGTATATCAGATGTGTGCACAGACACGGGTCCACATCCTTGGGGAAGAACTTGGCTGGTTCTGGTCGATACTGAGACCAGTTGGTAAAGTAGCACACTAGCTTATAGGCTGAACCTGCAAGAGAAAGCGGCGGTCATTGCGGTGCAGGGGTCCACTGTCTCTGTCACTTGCTGACGAGCTCCTCAAGGGGAAGGGGTCCCAAGAGGTCACATGGCAGATACCTGGTAGATACTGCGTACCCTTTTCCCTCGCTGATGGAAGGCCTGGCTAAGCAGTCATGACACTTTTGTCAACAGGTCTAAGCTTATTTCTTAACCCAGAAAGTTTGAAATCATTTCAAGTCTACACGTAAAATAAAATAAGTTTGCCATCATAGCAGCAAGTGTACGGTTAATGATGCTCCTTGCATAATTCATAATTTCAAAAATTACTCAAATTCATTACCAATAAAACACACAAATATCTTTTGTAGATGGTATATGATGTGACTGATATTTTATTGAGAGGCTTTATGCAAATTTGTTTGCATAAATCTTAATTCCAATACAGCCTAGTGGGGGAAACATTCTCATTTTCAGGTGAGACTCGGGACTACTCAAGGCTGAAAGTTTAAGATGAATCCCAATTCATTCATCCATTTATTCCACAAATACTGATTGTGCCTACACTACTTCCAGGCAGTCTTGCTCCAAAGCTCATGCTCTTCCCAGTCTCCTGAGTCCCCATATCTGGATTTTAGTCATGTTCACATCCATAGCCAATGCCTAGTTATTAGAAATAATGTGAAGATATTTGAGAGGGAAAAGACAAAACAAAGAAGAGGATAAACTACAAAGGTAAAAATACCAGTCTTGGCATCAGAATATAGGTTTAAGTCCTGATTCTGAGCAATCAAGGGCAAATCACTTCTGCCCTCTCTGCTTTAGTTTTCCCATCTATAAAGTGAATTATTCTGCATTAGGTGAGCTATAGGCCCCCTCCCATTGCTGGCTTTCTGAAATAAAGCAAAACAGATTGAGAGCTAGCCCAAGTCCCAACATCACGAAACAGGTCCTAGTGCTGACATCATGAAAGGAGGAGGAAATTCAGAGTCAGAAGAAAGGAAGGAAAGGAGAGTAACTATCAGGAAAATTGGAGTGTGGATAGGAGGTTGTGTTACTCCTCACCTAGTTGTACCTGCAGCAGAACAGCCAAGCCTGAAACAAACAAGAAGCAAAACTCAGAAACAAGGCATCCTTACACGGGCTTCCCAGTTAGGACCCGCTGCTACGCAGGAGACTTCCAGAATGTCAAGGGCCTGGGAGTTTTTGGATTTATCACTGGTATTTTCCAGGACTCCATTTCATCATTCTCAGGCCTGGATCCCAAGTTCCTCTACACAAAGGCCAAGGCATGGGGAAATAACTCATGTAGAAGCTTCACTAAAACAGAAGCCCACCCTTCTCTTCATTCCCAGGGACACCCCATGATGTGTGGGAAGGAAGAAGAGCAGAAAGAGTGGGAGACTCACAGGCCCAGAGCAGCATCCTCCCCATCGTGCCTACACACTGGCCATCTGGGCAGCCTCTGGGCTCAGTCTTATATAAGACTTTTATCACTGCGGGAAAAGCACAGCTGCCACCTCCTGGCAGAGGTGCCCAAGGCTGTCACATTCATACCTCCACCCATCTCAGATTCATAGGAATGTAAGAGGGAGAGAGTCCCAGGAATATTCCCTCACCAGCCCAGGCCTGGCTATTCTGACAAAACCCCTTACAATTGGAGGACTTAGGTCAGCACTGAGGCCAAGACTATGAAAACCCAGGGAAGGAATGAAGGGCACGGCTCTAGAGTCAGGGTCCCAAGCCAGAAAAACACATGGGGGGTTAGTTGTGATATTGAGCAGCTTTCATTTAAGGAATGTAATTTTCCTCCTATAGGACTAGGCCTTCTCTTAAGGCCAATGGCCAGGGTCCTGGAATGAACCTGATACAGGGAAGGGGCAGGATTAGCCTCATCTTCTCCCCCTTGTCTCCTGGGGATTTTATGGCCGCAGTTCTGGGGGGAAGGATAGAGGCAGACAGAGGATGCGGCAGGTGCCAGCTTTCCTGCCATATTGGGATGGAGAGAGGGCATCAGCTGTCAGATGAACCTTGCATCTCTGCCCCTTCATCCTCATTCTGGGTGGGATGGTAGCATCAGGGTGTAAGGAACATTTTTGATTTGATTGTTTGATAAATTTGAATTAGAGATCTCATCTGGACAAGCCGAAGCTATAAAAAGTTTGTAAATCTCAACTCTAGAACAACTAAAAAGCCGTGAATACAACTGGGCTCTAAACAATGTACTGAATTGATCCATTTAAATGATTGACTTTCTAACTGATATTTTTATAATATATATATCAACAGAATGGTAAAACAGTAAGGGATAACAAAGGAATAATCCTGAAAAGAGTAGAACAAAGGTAGCTAGCATAACTTTATCTGATTTTCATCTCTGAAGAAGACCAAAAACATGTAAATAAAAATAATGCCAATTAAAAAGAGGTGGTGCAGGAAGATGAATAGAGAAAAGGGAACCCAACAAGAGATGGGAGAGTAAGACAAGCATTAGAAGAACACTAGCCTTTCCTTTAGGACCGTACTTCTAGCATCAGTGAAGATAGAAATGCTGCCATAGTCAATTGAGATAAGAGAATTAGAAGCAGACATACATGTGCATGTCAGGATTCCCTTGGAAATTTGAAATGATGAAAGAAGAATAGAAAAGCATAGAGCTCTGTGTAAAGACTACTTTATGCCTATCAGATCCAGAGAGAAAAGAAAGCAGGTAAGAATAAGACTCCATCTCCAATTATAGAGGGACATCTCTGATAGCTGAGTTGAGAAAGAATTCACCTGCAAAGCAGGGGACTCCGGTTTGATTCCTGGGTTGGGAAGATCCACTGGAGAAGGGATAGGCTACCCACTCCAGTATTCTTGGGCTCCCCCTGTGGCTCAACTGGTAAAGAATTCACCTGCAGTGTGGGAAACCTGGGCTTGATCCCTGGATTGGGAAGATCCTCTGGAGAAAGGAACAGCTACCCACTCCAGTATTCTGGCCTGGACAGATCCATGAGCTGTATAGTCCATGGAGTCACAGAGTCCAACACGACTGAGTGACCTTCACTTCGGGCTTCCCTAGTAGCTAAGATGGTAAAACATCCACCCGTAATGCAGGAGACCCAGGTTTGATCCCTGGGTAGGGAAGATTCCCTGGAGAAGGAAATGGAACCCACTCCATTATTCTTGCCTGGAGAATTCCATAGACAGGGGAGCCTGGTGGGCTACAGTCCATGGGGTTGTAAAGAGTTGGACACGACTGAGCAACTAACACACACACCAATTACAGACTCACCTGTGAGGAGAATAAGCTTTGCCATGGTTGCTTCAGTACTGGTCTTGCAGAGCTTGGATTTGCCTTTTATACCATCTGACTACCAGGTCGTCATAAAGGATATCTTCCAAGCAGAGAGCATCTAACCCAGGTGTGTATATAGCTAATCAGTAAGTCAACAGATCTCCCCTACACACACCACTCGTGGACCTACAACCTGCACTCCTCCACCACCTCCTCTGCTCAATTAGGACAAAACATCTCCTAACGAGGTGGCAGAGACCATCACCATGAAAAGTACCAGCTTAATAAGGGGTTTTTGGTGGGGTTTTTTTTTTTTTTTTTTGGCAGTTCTCAGGGCTGATACGTATCCCATTTAAACATTATGATTAGATTCTTATGCTGTGGACATTTAGTGCCTGGCATCAAAGCACGTATTTATTGAAAAGTAAACTCTAAAAATCCTTGGAAGGTATTAGCTGTTCTTAGACCTTTCTTCTTTGTAGAATTAGTCTTATATAACTTACGCAATCAGCGCCTAAGAAAATCCATCTGTAGCTGCTACTTTATGAACCTGCTACACCTGTTCTTTGGAATGTATGTGCTCAGTTGCTCAGTCATGTCCTACTCTTTGTGACCCCATGGACTGTAGCCCTCTGTCTGTGGGATTTCCCAGGCAAGAACACTGGAGTACTGGAGTAGATGGTCACTTCCTCCTTCAGGGAGGAAACCCAAGGATCGAACCCACATTCCGTGTCTCCTGCACTAGCAGGCAGATTCTTTACCACTGAGCCACCCAATGTGAGACAACCTTAGTCATGATTATACAGTAATTTTATCTAAAAACATATGGTTCCCAAAATGTACTCTCTGAAGGTCACTAAGAACTCTCTAATCCACAGTTCCAAATTATATCTATATCATGGGGTGCCGGCAACTTAGCAGACCTATTACAGATATAGATTGATTTTTATTTTTATCACATTTAGAAACTAAATAATTGTCTCCATTCTCCCAGTGATGATTAGGTCCTGGGTATCTGGTTCTGACTAATAGGGCCAGAGAAAGTCTGGTAGAAGTGCTGCCAGGGAAGATTTCAGTTGCAAAAATAGTAATATCAGCAAACACTTATAAGTACCTACTATATGCCAGAGTTCATTCTGGTGTTTATATAACTAAAGAATTTGTTTTTTACAAATGACTAAAACCAGCTCTGAGCTTCCAGGTGGCCCAGTGATAAAGAATCCTCCTGCCAGTTCAGGAGAGGCAGGTTTGATCCCTGGGTTGTGAAGATCCCCTGGAGAAGAAAATCCAGTATACTTGTCTTGGAATTCCCACGGACACAGAAGCCTGAAGGGCTATAGTCCATGGGGTCGCAAAAAAGTAAGATGTGACTTAGCTACTAAAACAAACAACAACAAAAAATACAACTCTAACAAGCACAAAAGAGTATATTGGGAGAATATGCAGAAGCTCACATAATCAAAGATAAGAACATAAAACCTGCCCCTGATGTGACAGAAATCACATTTTTTAGGGAAGCAATGTATGAGGAGAACTGAGGACCAATAAGCTCCAATTTTACTTTTCATTCATGCATCAGTCCACACAAGAATCCAAGTCCTGGGAGAAATAGTCTGATTGTGAAGCTCTGAGTCTGAACCAGTCCCTCATTTAGGGAAAGGACAGGGCACTTGGATTTAAATTTCCATCCGGATTGGCCACAAAATGAAATTCTAAAAGAATGGAGGATAAATACTGAATGACTGAAAAACAATCAGAGGGCTCTACTTCATTATTTTTTTAGCCTATAAAAGGGATTATTACTGTCACTTCAACTTTGTAGATGAGAAAGTTGATCAAACAAATCTTAAGCACTAGGTCCTGGATTCAGTGCCAAGGTTAGAGGTGTCCACAACAGAAATATCCTAATATTTACACTGCATTGCTTCCTCATATTAAGTGGTCCCAGGTTGAACTGGGAAAGGCATTTCTATGCAGTGCCCAGGAGAATATGGTTGGGACAAAGAGCCAGAACTGTGCCAAATCAAGGTTAAGTCAAAGATATGCGAAAACAAGCAGGAAGACCCCTAGTCCCAGATTTATCCTATTAATATTTGGACTTAACTTAATGAGATATTTTCTGTTGAATTTGGTTCTCCTGGCCTTGTATAAAGACTTGCACATGGAACATCCCTTCTTAATAACTACCTAGGATAGCCACTGAGTCCCTATCAAACTTACCTTCCATCTGAGCACTTCTATGCTAAAAAGAATTACTATTATCATAAGATTTGAGAATAATAAATATTGAGAAGTGTTGGCATTGTGTATTTTCTCATACTGTCCAACTTTTTTCAATAAACCCATACTATTTTTAGTCTATCTCAATTTTATAATACATGAGTTTAGGTATACATTTCAAAGAAAAATAATAAAGTGAAACCCCTGTCCCAGCACCCAGGCTTTATTTTTTCAGGTGGTTTTTTTTTTTTTTTTTTTTTTTTTTGGCTGTGCTGGGTCTTTCCTGTGGAGTGCAAGTTTGTAGTTGTGGTGCAAGGGGGCTTAGTTGCCTCATGGCATGTGGAATCTTAGTTCCCTGACCAGGGATTGGACCTGCATCCCCCCCACTGGAAGGCAAACTCTTTATCACTGGACCATGAGGGAACTCTGCCAAAACCCAGTTTGAAGGAGATAATATTATCTTTGAAAATTATCTTATAATGTCCTTCCCCAATTAGATGCTTCTCACTTCCCTGGAGTAAGCAACTATCCTGAAGTCTGTGCCAACCATTTTTTTGCTTTACTTATAATTTTATCACATATAAATATGTATTCATAAACAATATATTAAATAGTTTATAATAAATTCTTAAAATGTGTTTCTTATTTAGTTATATTCATTCATTTGTTTTTTGTATAAGTGAAATAATACAATATATATTCTTCTTATTCTTGTTTTTAACCTGCCTCTTGAGAAATCTGTATGCAGATCAGGAAGCAACAGTTAGAACTGGACATGGAACAACAGACTGGTTCCAAATAGGAAAAGGAGTACGTCAAGGCTGTATATTGTCACCCTGCTTATTTAACTTCTATGCAGAGTACATCATGAGAAACGCTGGACTGANAGGGGACGACAGAGGATGAGATGGTTAGATGGCATCACCGACTCAATGGACATGGGTTTGGGTAGACTCTGCAGTTGGTGATGGACAAGGAGGCCTGGTGTGCTGCAGCTGATGGGGTCACAAAGGGTCAGACAGGACTGAGCAACTGAACTGAACTGGAGCTATCACCAAGGTGGGAATCCTGCATCAGCCCTTGCCCATTCCCATGGGTCATGGCATGGCTGAAGGGTTTCATTTGTGCCAGCATCATGTAAGAATGGCTACTCAGTACTTCACAGTGAATTTTTGAACCCAGAGCAGGGTAAAGGTAATGGACACAGCTGCAGTTGGGTAGACCCTCAATGTCCAGGTAGAGATAGCAGTAACCCAGGTAGGTCTCCACCCACCCTTTAGCACTGAGTGCAGTCCTGATTTTATAGTTGCCTATACTCAGAATTGGGGAAATAAAAAGAGAATGTGCGGGAAGGGAGACCTGCATTGGGTTCCCAAATTTCAATTATTCAACTCCAGAAAGCTTTCTCTCCTCAGATTCCTAGGTTCCTAACAGATGGCTGAGAACAGATGGACTGTTTCTGGGTTGGCTCTATTCAGGACATTTATAGCACTGGACGAGAAATTCAGCTACCCCACCACTTGTAAGTAAACAGCAGGCTTAAGCTCTTTGTCTTCAGGCTGACTTTTTCACGTTCCCTGATCCCATCTTCTGTGGGTAATAAGACATGAAATAGCCATCAGATTATGTTTGGACATTGTCTTAGTCTGATTGGGCTGCCATAACAAAATACCATAGATTGGGAAGCTTAAAACAGCAGAAATTTATTTTCTCAGAGTTCTTGAAGCTGGAAAGTTCAAGTTTCTGAGAGGGCTCAGGTTCTGATTTGGAGAAGGCAATGGCACCCCACTCCAGTATTCTCGCCTGGAAAATCCCATGGACAGAGGAGCCTGGTAGCCTGCAGTCCATGGGGTCGTGAAGAGTCGGACATGACTGAGCGACTTCACTTTCCCTTTTCACTTTCATGCATTGGAGAAGGAAATGGCAACCCACTCCAGTATTCTTGCCTGGAGAATCCCAGGGATGGGGGAACCTGGTGGGCTGCCATCTATGGGATCGCACAGAGTCAGACACTACTGAAGTGACTTAGGAGCAGCAGCAGGTTCTGGTTAGAGGTCTCTTCTTGGCTTGCAGACAGCCATCTCTGGTTGCTTCTTTCAGTGGTGAAGAGAATGAGAGCTCTCTGGTGTCTCTTCTTCCAGTTCTATTGGATTAGAGTTCCACCTTTGTGACCTCATTTAACCTTGATTATCTTCTCAAAGGCCCTAGCTCCTGTACAATCACAGAGGCTTAGAATTTCAACATATAAACTTTGGGGGAGACAATTGTGCTTATAGTAGAGAATGCAATAATAGAATTACTCCTTTAATTTTAATACATGTGGATTCTAATTCTGCTCAGAAAGCAAAATGCCTCCAACTCATCAAATCAGGAGGTGCCAGGGAATTGTTGACTATGATAGCTCTCCCATGCTATCTCATTGGATCAAACATTTTACAGCCACACTTATAGAAATGTGGCATTATTTTGAATATTTCACCATTCTGTCCAGTAACCCACCTTGTCCACAGGGGATATGATCCAAGACCCCCAGTGGATGTCTGAAACTTCAGATAGTACCAAATCCTAAGTATTGTTGTTGTTCAGTAGCTAAGTCATGTCTGACTCTTTATGACCCCATGGACTGTAGCACACCAGTCTCTGTCCTCCACTATCTCCCAGAATTTGATCAAAGTCATGTCCATTGAGTCAGTGATAATCTCTAACAATGTCATCCTATCCCACCCATTCTGCTTTTGTCTTCAAGTTTTCTCAGTATCTGGGTCTTTTCCAGTCAGTTAGCTCTTTGCATTAGGTGGCCAAAATACTGGAGTTTTGAGTTCAGCAACAGTGCTTCCTAAGAATATTCAGGGTTGATTTCCTTTAGGATTGCCTGGTTTGATCTCCATGCAGTCCAAAGGACTCACAAGCGTCTTCTCCAGCACCACAATTAGAAAGCATCAATTCTCCAGTGCTCAGCCTTCCTTATGGCCCAATGCTTATATTCATACATGACTACTGGAAAAAACATGGCTTTGACTATATGGACCTTGGTCCAGCAAAGGGATGTCGCTGCTTTGTAATACACTGTTTAGGTTTGTCATAGTTTTCCTTCTAAGGAGTGTCTTTTAATTTCATGGCTGCAGTCATGGTGCAGCCACGGTGATTTTGAAGCCCAAGAAAGTAAAATCTGTTACTGCTTCCACTTTTTCCCCTCTATTTGCCATGAAGTGATGGGACTGGATGCCTTGATCTTAGTTTTTTTAATATTGAGTTTCAAGCCAGCCTTTTCACTCTCCCCTTTCACCCTCATCAAGCACCTCTTTAGATTCTCTTTACTTTTTGCCAAGTGTGGTATCATCTGCATATCAGAGGGTTTTGTTATTTCTCCTGGCAATCTTGATTGCAATTTACGATTCACCCACACTGGCATTTCGCATGATGTACTCTACATATAAGTTAAATAACCAGGGTAACAATATATAGCATTGATGTACTCTTTTCCCAGCTTTAAACCTGTCCATTGTTCCATGTCTGGTTTTATCTGTGGCTTCTTGATCCGCATACAGTTTCCTCAGGAGACAGGTAGGGTAGTTTGATACTCTTATCTCTTTAAGAACTTTCAACAGTTTTGTCATCCACATGGTCAAAAGCTTTAGTGTAGTCAATGAAGCAGACATAGATATTTTTCTGGAACCCCCTTTCTTTCTCCAATGTCAAAAAGAATTTGATCTCTGGCTCCTTTGCCTCTTTAAATCCCAACTTGTACATCTGGAAGTTCTCAGTTTGTGTACTGCTGTAGCCTAGATTGAAGGATTTTGAGCATATGCTTGCTAGCATGTGAAATGAGTATAATCCTATATATAATATGTTTTTTCCTATGCTTACATACCTGTGATAAAGTTTAATTTACATTAGGTACAATAAAAGAGATTTACAACACTAGCAATAAGAAAATAGATAAAATTATAGCAATATACTGTAATAAAACTTGTGCAAATAGTGTCTCTTTCTAAAAACATCATATTGTATTCATGCTTCTTGTGATGGTGTGAGATGACAAAATGCCTACATGATGAGCTAATGCATGGTGAATGAAATAGCATTAGACTACTCTTGACCTTCCAATGATAGGTCAGAGGGAAGATCATGCACTTGGGGTGATCCTGAGTCCAAAGCTGTGACAATGCCCATGTTTGGATGTCAGCAGAAGACAGTGTCAATATTGGGGATCCTGAGTAGGACAAAGAGGTATGACATGAGAGTTCATTCCTCAAAGAGGAATGGTGCACAATTTACAACTTATGAATTGTTTATTTCTGGAATTTCCCACTTAATAACTTTAGACCAAGCTGAAATGGAAAGAGAAACACAGATAAGAAGGGACTACTGTATTCTGGATTTGCTGTCCCTTATTTTTCTCTCCACCTAACTCCCTAAGAGGCTTTCTTGATGGTTTAGATGATAAAGAATCTGCCTGCAATGCAGGAGACCCAAGTTCAATCCCTGGGTTGGGAAGATCCCTTGGATAAGGGAATGGCTACCCATTCCAGTATTCTTGCCTGGAGAATTCCACAGTCAGAGGAGCCTGCCGGCTACAATCCATGGGATTGCAAAGAGTTGGACATGACTGAGGGACTTTCACTTTACTCACTAAGTGATTAGTCCAGTTGCACTCATCCTTTTGGTAACATGTTGCTATTTTTCCCGATAAACAAAGATAAGTACCATTATCAATTTCGTCATGTTTGAGCCCTTTATTTAACAGCCATAGTCACATAGACTTTTGAGATGTGACATCAGCAGGAATCTACCCAGAAGTTCTGTTGTTTCAGTCAGTCTACTTGTGATTATCTTCTTAAATTGCTGTGAGAAACTAATTACATGTCACCTACTGCAGTTCTGTCTCCTCCTTTGCCCCAACTTACCTGGGGTGTGTAGCACCCTGGTATGCTAATTATCCATGCCATTTTGAATTGACCTTACTAATATTAGGCTGGGTGATCTTAACCACCCAGTCTCTTTACATTCCTCTGGATTCTCAGGAATCTGGGACACTAGACTTCATTCATGACTGCCACAACTTTGACTGTGATGAGCCACAATACTCCAGGCAGATGTTTTTAGTCCCAAGTCCCTTGGTTCACTTCTGGAAGGCCATGCTGGATGCCACAAGGCAGAAACCCAGATCTCTGCACTAGCTGTCAAGCAATTAAGGGTGATTGGTCAAGCAGCATGTAAACTAGGCTTTCCAGAACTGATTTTTATTGGCAGAAAACCCAGNCTCCAGGCAGATGTTTTTAGTCCCAAATCCCTTGGTTCACTTCTGGAAGGCCATGCTGGATGCCACAAGGCAGAAACCCAGATCTCTGCACTAGCTGTCAAGCAATTAAGGGTGATTGGTCAAGCAGCATGTAAACTAGGCTTTCCAGAACTGATTTTTATTGGCAGAAAACCCAGATATTAAAGCAATAGCAGGTGACTGATCCTCCTGTGACCACTTGTTCTCAGGCAGCACAAAACAATCTAGTAGAGAGCAAATCTAGGTCTAAGAGGGAGACCCTGGATCTTGGATGCTGGGTTTTTAAACTTCTTAGTTTTTAAAAACCAAAGTCTTCCTAGTGAGATTAGGGTATAGGACCTAATAGCACAATGGTGTTGCAAAACCTTGACTTTCAGCTCTACCCACTATCTCAGCACTGATTGATTGTGAGAATTTTGGACTTCCCTTGGTGTGATATAACTGTTAGGATTACAGCATTGCTACTTGGTGGAAACTTGGCTGATTCCTGCTCTACCGTGTCACTTCTTTGCCAGGATAGATTGTGTCAAACCCTAGGCTACATCTGGTTTTCAGAGGCAGGAGGCCAAATTTCTCTCCAGGAAGCCAGCCTGCAAGGTATTGGTTAAATTAACCCTTTCCTTTCAACTGTCTTCTAGGAGGAATTGACAACCATCATAATCAGCGCATATTCTAGTTAAGTTATGGAACTTCAAGGAATAATAATTAACTCCTCAGGCACCAGAAGGGAAAGAGTATTAAATATATTAATAAAGGCATAGTGATTACCCATTGGCCTCAAACATCCTCACAACTATATTCAGTGCCAGAACACAATGGAGCAATA
>SJYA01000464.1:355116-393849 GCA_006410615.1 Neotragus moschatus
TCTCAGAAACTTGAACTTTCCAGCTTCAAGAACTCTGAGAAAATAAATTTCTGCTGTTTTAAGCTTCCCAATCTATGGTATTTTGTTATGGCAGCCCAATCAGACTAAGACAATGTCCAAACATAATCTGATGGCTATTTCATGTCTTATTACCCACAGAAGATGGGATCAGGGAACGTGAAAAAGTCAGCCTGAAGACAAAGAGCTTAAGCCTGCTGTTTACTTACAAGTGGTGGGGTAGCTGAATTTCTCGTCCAGTGCTATAAATGTCCTGAATAGAGCCAACCCAGAAACAGTCCATCTGTTCTCAGCCATCTGTTAGGAACCTAGGAATCTGAGGAGAGAAAGCTTTCTGGAGTTGAATAATTGAAATTTGGGAACCCAATGCAGGTCTCCCTTCCCGCACATTCTCTTTTTATTTCCCCAATTCTGAGTATAGGCAACTATAAAATCAGGACTGCACTCAGTGCTAAAGGGTGGGTGGAGACCTACCTGGGTTACTGCTATCTCTACCTGGACATTGAGGGTCTACCCAACTGCAGCTGTGTCCATTACCTTTACCCTGCTCTGGGTTCAAAAATTCACTGTGAAGTACTGAGTAGCCATTCTTACATGATGCTGGCACAAATGAAACCCTTCAGCCATGCCATGACCCATGGGAATGGGCAAGGGCTGATGCAGGATTCCCACCTTGGTGATAGCTCCAGTTCAGTTCAGTTGCTCAGTCCTGTCTGACCCTTTGTGACCCCATCAGCTGCAGCACACCAGGCCTCCTTGTCCATCACCAACTGCAGAGTCTACCCAAACCCATGTCCATTGAGTCGGTGATGCCATCTAACCATCTCATCCTCTGTCGTCCCCTTCTCCTCCTGCCCTCAATTTTCCCCAGCATTAGGGTCTTTTCCAATGAGTCAGCTCTTCGTATCAGGTGGCTAAAGTATTGGAGTTTCAGCTTCAACATCAGTCCTCCCAATGAACACCCAGGACTGATCTCCTTTAGGATGGACTGGGTGGATCTCCTTGCAGTCCAAGGGACTCTTAAGAGTCTTCTCCAACACCACACTTCAAAAGCATCAGTTCTTCAGCACTCAGCTTTCTTTATAGTCCAACTCTCACATCCATACGTAACTACTAGAAAAACCATGGCCTTGACTAGATGGACCTTTGTTGTCAAAGTACTATCTCTGCTTTTGAATATGCTGTCTAGGTTGATCATAACTTTCCTTCCAAGGAGTAAGCGTTTTTTAGTTTCATGGCTGCAGTCACCATCTGCAGTGATTTTGGAGCCCCCCAAAATAAAGTCAGCCACTGTTTCCACCGTTTCCCCATGTATTTGCCATGAAGTGATGGGACCGGATGCCGTGATCTTAATTTTCTAAATGTTGAGCTTTCACTCTCCTCTTTCACTTTCATCAAGAGGGTCTTTAGTTCTTCTTCAGTTTCTGCCATAAGGGTGGTGTCATCTGCATATCTGAGGTTATTGATATTTCTCCCGGCAATCTTGATGCCAGCTTGTGCTTCCTGCAGCCCTGCGTTTCTCATGATGTTCTCTTCCTATATGGAAGCAGTCTGTTGTTCCATGTCCAGTTCTAACTGTTGCTTCCTGACCTGCATACAGGTTTCTCAAGAGGCAGGTCAGGTGGTCTGGTAGGTATAGGTAAAATGACATAAATATTTATAGAAAAAGAAAACCCCTTGCTAGTTAGAAGGAAGCATCTGAAACCAGAGCAGCTGGATGAGATGCATTTTCACTTTCACTGGATCCTCTCAGGACAATTATCACTTAGGTTGTCATAAGTTCTTTGATGCAACTCTCATAGGTTGTGGATTCCTCTGCTAGTCTTTATGATACTACATCTACTATCTAGAATAAATGCAATCAGGGAGAGCCAGCGGCCATTCTAGTCTCTCCAAATGTCACTAGTCTTGTAATATATTCTACTGAGTTACACCACCTACTACCTTACTGTTTAACTGAGTGTCACTTAAGGATCCTGGGTCCTAAGGTCTAATAGTCCATGGAGGAGAAATGTTCTTCCTTCTGGGATAATACTGGCTACCTGGTCATTGGAACTGACATGGGACCAATGTTGTAGTCATTAGTGANATATATTCTACTGAGTTACACCACCTACTACCTTACTGTTTAACTGAGTGTCACTTAAGGATCCTGGGTCCTAAGGTCTAATAGTCCATGGAGGAGAAATGTTCTTCCTTCTGGGATAATACTGGCTACCTGGTCATTGGAACTGACATGGGACCAATGTTGTAGTCATTAGTGAGTTATTTCCTGAGCTTTGAACTGCATCCCCCAATGATGGCTTTATTCAACTCCCTATAATGCTTTTATGCCATCAGTAAGGAAAATAGTCATTGATGGGTTGATTCTGGATATACATGATGATTTCTGTTCTATGTAATGTGCCCATCAGGAGTTCTTCCTTGTGAATGAACATCTTCCTCTATTGGCCTCCGGCAAATGAGACTTGCACCCTGCAGAAGATTCACCCAATCATTCTTAGGTTTGTAGGACTCTGTGGCCATTATTTGTCCTGATTCAAAGAAGTCACCTTTCTATGGAGTTGGCGTCATAATGCTCCTCACCTTTACTTGTAGTCATCTTTGGATGATAAAATGCAGAAGAGTTGACTTAATGTGATGTATGGCAGTAGTAATCCTAGAAGATATTAATAAGATAGAACAATGGTCCAAGAGATGAGACAAAATTAAATAGATAATCATCAGCTCCTGTATCTCACTTACATTAAATTGAAGTCATTATACATTAGTTGATTAATACACTGAAAGACTAAGAACTGTGCTAGAGATATAGAGATGAATAAAATAGTATCTGCCTCCAAGGAACTTACCTATTAGCAGGATATATGGGCTATAAACAAATGAAACAAAACACAGTGCTGTATCTAATAAAATTTTGCATAGGGCTACAAAAAATCAATTTTCCAAGTACACATGAGAAAGATGTTACTTGAGTCCATTTCATATGCAGGCTCCATATGAAGCAAAACTGTGGTAAATTTGCTGCAAGAGATAATAGTCTTAGGCTGCATTAGTAAAAATATTGAATTCAACAAAGTAATAAACGAACAAGTAAATAAAAACACAGAACTAGGAGTTACTGTGTAACTTCAGCAAATTCTCATTCTCAGTTTCCCCTTCTGTTTATAGGAACAATAAAGAAACAATGGAGTCTGACTCGCCTCCCTAACTGCTGTTGATAGAGCAACTGATACAACTGCTTTGGAAAATAAGTGCTTCAGTTCAGTTCAGTTCAGTTGCTCAGTCGTGTCCCACTCTTTGCAAACCCATAAATCACAGCACGCCAGGCCTCCTTGTCCATCACCAAATCCTGGAGTTCACTCAGACTCATGCCCATTGAGTCAGTGATGCCATCCAGCCATCTCATTCTCTGTCGTCCCCTTCTCCTCCTGCCCCCAATCCCTCCCAGCAGCACAGTCTTTTCCAATGAGTCAATTCTTCGCATGATGTGGCCAAAGTACCGNGGATCATGCTCAGTAAATTTTTAATCCAATTTTCTGTTGATGAGCAGGGCTATGTCCCCTCCCTGTTGTTTGACCTGAGACCAAACTATGGTAGAGATAATGAAGATAATGTGACTTCCTTCAAAAAGTTGCATGCATGCATTGCCACACTCAGTGCCCCCGATACTGTAGCAGGCCACTGCCAACCCACACTTCCACTGGAGACTCCTGGACACTCACAGGTAAGTCTAGGTCAGTCTCTTGTGGGGTCACTTCTCCTTTCTCCTGGATCCTGGTGCTCACAAGGGTGTTTTGTGCCTTCCAAGAGTCTGTTTCCCTAGTCCTGTGTAAGTTCTGTAATCAAATCCCACTGGCCTCCAAAGTCAAATTCCCTGGAGGTTCTCAGCCCTTTTGCCAGTTCTCCAGGTTGGGAAATTTGTTGTGGGTCCTAGAACTTTCTTAACAGTGCGAGAATTTATTTGGTATAATTGTTCTGCAGTTTGTGGGTCATCTGCTCAGCAGCTCTATGGTGGGGTTAATGGGGACCTCAACCAAGAAGGGTTATGTCACACCCAGGTCTGCTGCACCCTGAGCCCCTACCCCTGCACCAGGCCACTGCTGACCTGTACCTCCATAGGAGACTCAGACTCTCAAAGGCTGATCTGACTCAGTCTCTGTGGGGTTTCCTGGTGTGCACAAGATTTTGTTTGAGCCTTACAAGCATCTCTGGTCAGTACAGGGTTTGAGTCTAAATGTGATTTCGCCCCTCCTACTGTCTTGCTGGGGCTTTTCCTTTGTCCTTGAACGTGGGGTATCTGTTTTTAGTGGGATCCAACATTTGCCTGTTGATGGCTGTTCAGCAGCAAGTTGTAATTATGGAATACTCACAGGAGAAGATGAATGCACATCCTTCTACTCTGCCATTTTGAAACTTGGCTAGGGAATTTCAAACTCTCTTTAAAAATTAGTTAACATTCTTTATTCGAAGTAGAAGCACAGGGAGCTGTGCTGAGTTTCTAAATTGTGAGGCTACAAAAGAGAAACCATGTGGTAGTCCATCCCAAGAGAAATACGTACTTATCTCAACTGTCAGCACAAGGAGCAGAGCTTAAAGCAACAGAGAGCAGCTAGAGGAACACATCTGTGAAAAGAATGGCTTTTGTAAACTATTGCTTTGCTTGCAGTAGGAAACTTTTGCTATTTTTATTTCCTTGAGTCCTTTTAATACTCTATGTAGAATCCCAACCTACTGAGGCTGATAAAACGTCAGAATTTTCTCCATGAATCCCCCTTCCCTCTGCTCCTACTCTCAAGACCATTGAAGTGCCATGAGCTGTAGGGTTGATGAAGGGATGGAGAAGGTAAGGTAGTGAGCTCTATTACAGAGAAGGAAATATGTCCCTGTTTACTTTAGTCAAAAACAATCAAGTCAGGTGATCTGATTTTATTTCAAGGCCAAATAGTAATAATAATAATAATAAAGAGGGAGAGAGTGACTCACAGGCACAAAGTTATGGTGGTTCCTGAACAGTGAGCTAGGTCATTTGCCTTGATGTAGAGGCTCCCTCATCCTGCCTTTCTTACCCTCTTCCTTCTCTCTGGTGACTTATCATATTCTGCTTTACCATAATTGCCCTGAAAGTAAATGTTAATGTTGGTAGTGCCAGCAAAGCTCAAGCGTACTTAAGAACCTATTATTGACAGCAAAGCCATGCTATCTTGATTTCACTTTATAGGAAGAAAAGGTTGGGCTCAAACCCAGGAACCATTTTAATAAGCTCCATCATGGAGTAGCTTACATAATTCAAGATGGTTTATGTACAGTGGGATATATTCTGTTTGGGGAGTGAGGCAACTGATTGGCTATGTCATATTCTTTTTGACAGTCAGAAGCATTAACTAAGTTTACATTTATTTATTGGCTGCATTCATTCATTTAATGTAAGAACAAAGGTCCCTCCTTAAGCAAAGACAGAGAAGGATAACTTACTCTTTTTTTTTTTTTGCCCTCAAATTCTTACATATATTTTTCCTATTCCTTTTCCTGTTCCTATTACTCCTACTTTGTCACAAACTACTACCCCTCACACAGCCCTAACTTGCTTTCTCTATGCTCAGGCTCCTTCCTCCTGTGCGACTCCCCTGGGTTCATATTCCTCAGCTGTCTCCAGCATGACAACCCTTGCCCCCAGACCCTGAGCCTAATGGGTGACAATTTCCAGGTGGTTATCTCCCTCAGGCTTGCACCTCTTCCTATTTCCCATATTTCTGTGAATGTTTCCAACATTTCTGTCTCCAAGGCGCTTATCAAAACATCCTTTTTGAATCATCTCTCCTTTCTGCCACCCATTGGTTATGAGCTCAGTAGTACTCCTCTCCTCAAGTCCCTGCATTCCACTCTCAGAGCTTATCATCTGTGACAGTTTACAGAGATATTGTGGATTCATTTTCAGACCACTATAGTAAAGCAAATATTATGATAACAAGCTACACAATCTTTTTGGTTTACTAGTGCATATAAAAGTCATGTTTACACTACACTGTAGTCTATTGAGTGTGCAGTAGCATGATGTCTAAAAAAACAATGTATAGACACTAATTATGGAGGAGGCAATGGCACCCCACTCCAGTACTTTTGCCTGGAGGATCCCATGGGCAGAGGAGCCTGGTGGGCTGCAGTCCATGGGGTCGCTAGAGTCGGACACGACTGAGCAACTTCACTTTCACTTTTCACTTTCATGTATTGGGGAAGGAAATGGCAACCCACTCTAGTGTTCTTGCCTGGAGAATCCCAGGGACGGGGGAGCCTGGTGGGCTGCCGTCTATGGGGTCGCACAGAGTCGGACACGACTGAAGCAACTTAGCAGTAGCAACAGCAGCAGCATACACTAATTAAAAATACTGTATTGGGCTTCACTGGTGGTCCAGTGGTTAAGAATCTGCCTTGCAATGCAAGGGACTTCAGTTTGATCCCTAGTCCAGGAAGACTCCACATGCCACCAGGCAACTAAGCCTGTGGGCCACAGAAACTGAGCCTGCACCCTCTAGAGACTGTACTCCACAACAAGAGAAGCCACTGAAGTGAGAGACCCATGCACAGCAACTAGAGAGTGGCCCTTGCTCACCACAACTAGAGAAAGCCCACATGCAGCAACAAGGACCCAACACAGCCAATAAATAAATACTTTTAAAAAATACTTTATTGCAAAAATAAAAATGCTAATCATCAGCTGAGCTTTCAAAGAATCTTAATCTTTGCTGGTGGAGGGCCTTGCCTTGATGTTGACGGCTACTGATTCTTCAGGGTGGTGATTGCTGAAGGCTGGGGTGGCTGTGGCAATTTCTTAGTATAAGACAACAATGAAATATGCTACATCAATTGACTCTTCATGAATGATTTCTCTGCAGCATGCAGTGATGTTTGGTAGCATTTTACCCACAGTACGGCTTCTTTCAAGATTGGAGTAGTCGGGGTAGTTTGTAATTTCCTCAGTTCTGTCTCACTGCAGCAAAAATTTGAAGTGATGGACAGACCAGTGTTACAGCTCAATTTTATTTGGCAAGGAAAGGAAAATACATCCTTGAGGCCTGAGGACAGGCCGACCCAAAAGAAGAGAAGAGAGGTTCCCCTGCTCAATTTTGGCTCCTCTTTTTATATGTTTTTTCTCCTCCCCCTGAGCCTGCCCTATGTAAATTGGGCTAGCCAGGAGGGCTGTTTGTTTTACTCAAGGTTCTCACTCCGGTCCTTGGACTTTCCTCTGTTCTATTTTCATGGACTTTTTCCTGTCTTTTGGCCACCACCATTATGGACTCCTTTTTCCTATTCTAGCTACCGAACAGAGTCAATATAGTCAAATCCTGTCATTGCTTTATCAACTAAATTTATGTACTATTCTAAATCCCCTGTTGTCATTTCAACAATCTTAATAACATCTTCACCAGGGATAGATTCTATGTCAAGAAACAACTTTCTTTGCTTATCCATAAGATGCAACTCCTCATCCAGTCACATTTTATGAGATTGCAACAATTCAGTCACATATTCAGGCTCCAATCCTAATTCCAATTCTCTTGTTGTTTCTACCACATCTGTACTTACTTTCTCCACTGAAGTCTTGAGCTTATCAAAATCATCCATGAGGGTTGAAATCAACTTCTTCTAAATGGCTGTTAATTTGATATTTTTACCTCTTCCTCAATGATCTTAATGGCATCTAAATATTGAATCCTTTCCAGAAGGTTTTTAATTTACTTTGCTCAGATCAATGAGAGGAATTACTATCTATGGCAGTTAGAGCCGTTAAAATGTATTTCTTAAGTAGTAAGTTGAAATTACTCGTTGATCCACTGCCTACAGAATATGTGCTGTGGTAACAGGCATGAAAATGAGGCTGATCCCATTGTATGTCTCCATCAGAGCTCTTGGTGAGGAGATATATTGTTAATGAGCAGTAATATTAGTATTTTGAAAGAAATCTTCCTTTCTGAACAGTGGATCTCAACAGCATGCTGAAAGAATTCAGTAAATCATGTTGTAACAGGTGTGCTCTCACCTAGGCCTTATAGAGCACAGACGGAGTAGATTTAGATAATTTTTAAGAATCTTTGGATTTTCTGAATGGTTAACTGAACATTGGCTTTAACTTAATGTCACCAGCAATGTTAGCCCCTAACAAGAGAGTCAGCTTGTCTTCTGAAGCTGTGGAGCAGGCACTAACTTTCCTCTCAAACTCTAAGTCATAGATGACATCTCTTCCCAATACAAGGCTGTTTTATCTGCACTGAAAATCTACCATTTTGTGTATTCATCTTCATTAATTATCTTAGCTAGATCTTTTGTACAACTTTTTGCAGCTTCTGTGTTAGAACTTTCAGCTTCTCCTTGCATCTCCTTTATGGGATGGAGGTGATTTCTTTCCTTAACCCTCATGAGCCAGCCTCTGCTAGCCTCAGACTTCTGCAGTTTTCACAACTCTCTCATCTTTCATAAAATTAAGAAGAGTTAGGGTTTTGTTCTGGATTAGGCTTTGGCATAAAGGATTGTGGCTGGTTTATCTGATCTTTTATCTGGACCTCTATACCATTCTACTTGTCAGCAAGAAGGTTGTTTTGGCTTCTTATCATTCTTATCTTCACTGGAGTAGCACTTTTAATCTCTTCCTTGCAATCACAATTTGGCTGTTTGGTTCAAGAGGCCTAGATTTCAGCCTGTCTCAGCATTTGGCATGCCTTACTCACTAAGCTTAATCATTTCTAGCTTTTGATTTAAAGTGACAGACTTCCTTCCACTTGAACTCTTGGAGACCATTGCAGGGTTATTAATTAGCCTAATATCAATATCGTTGTGCCTCAGGGAATGGGGGCGGTGGCAAGAGGAGAGAAATAGAAAGATGGGAGAACAGTCAGTCAATGGAGTAATCAGAATACAAACAACATTTATTAAGTTTTCTGTCGTCTATGGGTGCAGTTCATGGCATCCTAAAACAATTACAGAAGTGACATCAAAGATCACTGATCACAGATTACTATGACAAATAAAATAGGAATTAAAATTTTTGAAATACTGGGAGAATTGTTAAAATGTAAGACAGAGAAAAAAAGTAAAAAAAAAATGCTGTTGGAAAAAAGTGGTGTCGATAAACTTGCTCAACACAGGGTTGCTACAAACCTTCAACGTGTAAAAAATGCAATACTTGCAAAGTGAAATAAAGCAAAATGCAATAAAATGAGGTATGACTGTACTGTAGCCTCATTTTCCTTTTAAATGGACCTGAGAGGAGGGCTTTAGAGGCTCCCATTGCCTCATAAGAGAGACTTTGCTTCTTCACCTGTCAGCAAGACTCCACAATCTGGCCTCAACTCACCTTTCCAGCCTTGCCTCCTGTGATCCCTTTAGTATACACCTTGTATATTATACTATTATTCATGATCCAGACCAGCCTCATCATGCTATTTCTGAAGCCATTCCCATTGCCTAGAATATAGAGTCTATTCCTTCTGTTAAACTTGCCATCATTAAAGCTCAGATGCATTTTGCCATGATACCTTCCCCAAACGTGCCAGCTGGAAGTGAGAACCTTCTTCATCTCTGCCACCTGGCAGTTTCTTTGTACCATTCAGAGAACTCATTGTTTATTTTTATGGACCATTCAGGAAGAAGTGTGGACTAGCAGAAGGGCTACACAGACTGAGGTTCAAATTCTTTCTATAATACCACTTTTTAGATAGGGGGAAATGGGCGGATTCCTTAATCTCAGATTACTAATTTGTAAAAGTGTATTATAAATGCTTATTTTTCAAGGCAGCTCTTAACTTTAAACATAATTATTAAATATATGTAAAAAATTAAATTAACAATTAAATATATGTAAAAAATCAAGTGCACAATAAACACCCCACAAATTATAATTGTCATTATAGAATACTGCACATCTGCCTTATCTCCCCTGCTTGACTTAATGCTCCGTAAGAACATCAGGCAAACCTATGTCAACTTCATATCACACCTAAAAATCTACTTCCTATGCAAAATAGGCCCCATGGCTAAACATTCACTGAATACCAAATGAGTGAATTTTATGAAGACTACCTATCACGAGTATTCTGTATACAAGAACTGGCTGGCACGAAGATATACTTTTGGGTAGGGATGTACTGATCTCCTTCAAGTCACATCTTGTAGAAGGCTGTCCAGACACACTGCCAGACACACAAGCACTAGGAATTGCAGGGTGGGTTCAGTTTAGTCTTATTGCAGTCCGAGGAGGTTGCTGTGAAACTTGTAGCTGTATGAATGAACATGGAGGCATGTTCACACGATGAAAAGTAAGTATGATTTCTCTCATCTTGTAGCCCAGCCCTCTCGGGCAATCGTTAGTTTCTCCTGCTTCTCCCAAGCTACGTTTCAGAATGCTTAAAGCATCTCTCTCTCTCTCTTAAAACAGATGAGCTAGTGAGTTCTAGCAGTGTAGCGTATGAAGCGCTTTGCTGGTGCCTGTGGATCTGGACAGACTCATCTGTAGATTTTTTGAGTTCCCAATCTGTAGAATGGCACTGAGGTTTTGACTTCTTACTCTTGGATCATAAGGCTCTCAGGGGAGTTCAAGAAAGTTCAGGGATCTTTGTGCTAGTTCAGATGATTTCTTTGAAAGTCTCCTAACCCTACTGTGGATTCCTAGAAGGCCCTACAGGGTTATTAATATTCTTTCATTCTGGCCTTTTTTCAACAGCAAGGGCAGACCCCAGCCTATGATTCTAGAGCAGGAGTATGCTTCCCCTATCCCTCAAAGGACTTTAAGGAGTAAGACTACAGTGGAGATGGGAGTAGAGTGAGGGAAGAGAGCAAAAGGCAGATGCAACCCTTAACCCAAGTCCAGGGTATAATGGATGAGAATACATCCTGGGCCTGGCAGTCAGGAGAAATCTAGTGTGAGCTCTACCACTAACACACTGAGGAGGCTGGGAAAGTTGCTTAATCCCTCTGGCTTCCTAGCTCATGTGTTTGCAGCACATGATTTCAATGGTTCCTTCCATAAGCAGATTAACATGCTCACTCTGTCCCTCCCCTGTGATTTCACTCCTGATGTTACAATATCTAACAACCCTTTTGAATCAAATAAATGCCCAGATCCTCAAATTTCCTCTGTACTCTCTGCTCGAATACCTGCCTGAAAACTAAGCTTACAGTCTGAAGATTTTCCCTCCTTGATTCTGTTTTTTTTTTCCCCCACAGTTATTGTTCTTAATGGAGAAAGAAAACATTATAAAGCATGTGGGTCACAAAAATTGTAGGTTTAGCTCTTTCTCTTCAACGAGGCAGCCAATCAGGAGATGTAGAGATGCAAATCTTTGTGAGACCCTGATGGGGTCTTTGCTCTTGAAGTTGAACCCAGGGACCCTGTCAAAGGCATCAAGGGAATGTCAAAGGAAGAATTCAAGACAGGGAGCCACAGAGCCAGCAGCTTCTGATTTTCATGGGCAAACAGTTGGAGGGTGGCTATACTCACTCAGACTACAACATCCAGAAAAAATTCACCCTGAACTTGGTGCATCACCTACCAGGTGTCATTACTGAGACTTCCTTCCACCATCTAGTTCAGAAATACCACTTGGGAGAACACGATGGCAGAGAAGTAGGTGGATGTGGAGTACATCTCTCTCCATAGATACATCAGGAATACACCTTCAGACACAGAAGTGCATGCAGAACACCAGCTGAGAGCAGACAGGAATACTTGACCAGTGGAAAAGAGTATACAGAACCACGCAAAACTCGGTGGGACAAAGGGACTAGGGGGAAAAACAGGAGTGTTAGTAGAACTGGACCTGCCTTCAGAGGCTTGGGGGAACTGAAGCAAGGGTCTGATCCCCACAACAGGGCAATTGTCTGAGCCAGAGGAGAAATATTTAAGGCTAAGAGTGAAACAGCTGACCTGTGGCAGCCCAAATGGAATGAGAATCAGACAGTCCTTGCCACAGCCATACATACGCCTGGCAGGAACACAGGTCTCCTGGGAGGGGCAGCAGCTGGGAGCTTGAGTTTAAGGATTATGGAGCAATCCCAAGGTGAAGGCTGCCGTTGACTGCAGAGAGATGGATAGAGGGGATGTGAGGAAGATCATGGTGGGAAATGCATATAGAGAAGCAAGGCGATACTGCTGAGTCATGTGTAGGGGATGGAGCCATCACCATAGCCTCTCTCCACATGCCAGCATCAACAGCTGAATAATAGAGAGGCTGGCCCATCAAATGCCTGATGCATTGAACTACAGAGTGGGACCCCACCCAGGATGCCCCTTTAAGAGCCTGATCCACCAATCTACAGAGTAGGACCCCAGTCAGGGGGGCCCCTCTCTATGTGCCTAATGCATGGAAAAACAGAGAAAGACCCCAGGCAAGGGATCCCTCTAAGTGCCTGAATGGGCAGAACTACGGAGAAAGACTGGCCAAAGAAGCCTTCTGATTGCCAGCTACAAGAAGCTCAAAAAGAGACTCTGATAGGGCCATAACTTCTGCTGTGGAGGCAGGCTGTGTCCTTGCACACTTGGCACCGCCAGGGTCCCCGCAAGCCAAGCAGTTGCACCACCTTCACACTCAACTCTCACTGGGGCAAAGCTGCCACAGGCAAAAAAAAAAAAAAGCCTTGTGTTTATGTGCACAGGGTCTCTTCAGTAGTGTCCCACTCTTTGCAACCCTGTAGACTGTGGCCTGCCAGGCTTCTCTGTCAGAGAGGAGGTTCTCCAGGCAAGAATACTGGAGCATGTCGGCCAATATGGGTTGCCATACCCTTCTAGAGCACTATACTTCCTACTACCCTAGCCGCCAAGCCCCTTGACTAACTGTTGCTGCCAGAACCCCTGCAGCCCAAGTAGCTGCAGAGTCTCCACAATTGGCCCTCACAGGGGCAAACCCAAGCCCTTCAGGCCAGCCTCAGCAGCTAAATCCCAGTTTACGACCCAGATGCAGAGGTGGAAATAAAACCACAATTGAAACCCAGGGGCACTGCGGCTAAGGAATAAGACCCCAAACCTTCCGACTAGCTGTACCAGCTGCAGATTGAATCCATATGATCAACTAGGCAGACTCTGTGTCTATGGAATATATAAAAGGACATTGAGAGCTCCCACAAAAGAAAACGCAGTAGCTGTGATAGCTGTGGATGTTGGAGACAAGAACACACAGGAGTAGGACCAGATTAGAATCTGAGGTGTCCCCACAGCAGGTCCAGAGATCAGCACAGTGTTGAGGGCATCCTAGGGAGGTAAGGTGATTCCCAGTGATTCCCGGCGCTGGAAAGGACTCTGACAGCAATGACTCAAGAAAAACATTTATTATCCTTATTTTTTCACTTGTCCTGTAGATTCACTTGTATTTTTTTTCTTTTTCTCCCCTCCGCTCTGTTGTAGTTGTCAATTTTTTTGGCACTAAGAAATCCAATTAAGCTTTTGAGATTTTTTTTCCCCTCAGTCACATTTTTTATTGTTGTCATAAACCTCTGCCTCTACATTGGACTTTTGCAGTTCTGTGGAGTTTTCTTCTTCTTCTTCTTCTTTTTTTTTTCTCTCTTCTTTTAATCTTAATTTTTAAATCTATACGATTTTTTCTACATTTATTCCTTTGTGTGCTTTTCCTACTGTTATTTTCCCCATGCACTTAATCTTTAGCATATATAAATCTTCTTTATCTACCTCTATTTAATTTTGCATGTCTATTCTTTTTTTCTTTTCTTCCTCTCCTTCCCTCTAACATATTTGCTAGTTTTATTTTCGTTACTTTATTCCCCAGTAGGCACCTTGCTTTAGTTCCATTTTCCAGTTTGTGCTTTAATTAGTTTTGTTCTGGTATATAATTTTTGGCTTCCTTTGTTCTCCAGGTCAATCTATTGTACTTAATTTTTGTTGGACTATTTTTATTTTGCTTATGGGTGTATATGGACTTCCCTGGTGGCTCAGATAGTTAAGCGCCTGTCTACAATGCTGGAGACCCGAGTTCGATCCCTGGGTCGGGAAGATCCCCTGGAGAAGGAAATGGCAGTCCACTCCAGTATTACTGCCTGGAAAGTCTCATGGACAGAGGAGCCTGGTAGGCTACAGTCCATGGGGTTGCAAAGAGTCAGACACGACTAAGCGACTTCACTTCTTCACTTCATGGGTGTATATGTATATGTGTATATTCAGTCACACTTTCTATTGTTGTTATAAATCTCTGCCTCTACATTGGGCTTTTGCAGTTGTGTGGAGTTTTCCTTTTTTCCTCCTTTTTTCTTTCTTCTTCCGTTTTTTTCTCTTTTTTATAATTTTAATTTTTTAAAATATTTTCCTACATTTATTCCTTGATTTGCCTTTCCTACTGTTCTTTTCTCCCACAGTTAATCTTTTTTTTTCCTTTTTTAAAAATTTAAATTTATTTATTTTAATTGGAGGCTAATTATTGTACAATATTGTATTGGTTTTGCCATATGTCAACATGAATCGGCCATGGCTGTACACATGTTCCCAATCCTGAACCCCCCTCCTACCTCCCTCCCTGTACCATCCCTCTGGGTCATCCCAGTGCACCAACCCTGAGCATCCTGTATCATGCATTGAACCTGGACTGGTGATTCATTTCTTATATGATATTATACATGTTTCAATGCCATTCTCCCAAACCATCTCACCTTCTCCCTCTCCCACAGAGTCCAAAATACTTGTTCAATACATCTGTGTTTCTTTTGCTGTCTCTCATACAGGGTTTATCGTTACCATCCTTCTTTTTTTTTTTTAATTTTTTTCCATCTCAGGTGTACATGAGTTCCCAATCTTGAACACCCCCCCCCACCTCCCACCCCATATCAACTCCCCGGATCATCCCCATGCACCAGTCCCAAGCATCCCATATCCTGTATTGAATATAGACTGATGATTCGTTTNCAGTCCTGTGATCACTGCTGAGTTTTCCAAATTTGCTGGCATATTGAGTGCAGCACTTTCACAGCATCAAATAAGTGGAAAATTATAATCTGATGATTTAAGAGCTACAAGACAAATTGGTCTGGATTTAATTTGGTCCAACTAATAGAGCCAAATAAAAAGGAACCCGCTTGAGGAGTGCACAGCTATGCATCTGGAGATAAGGATTCCGAGGAAAAGGGACAGAGGTAGATAGAGGGAATCAATAAAATGTATTTGGAAAAGATCATTTTGAGAATATCCTGCATTTAGTACTGAGATTCAGGAAAGATGGATGCAAGGGAAGCCTAACAAAGTGATAATGCAAAACTTCACCGCTAAAAAAATAAAATAGCTCTAATCTGCTGATAATATGTGTCTGAGAAAGTGAAAATATTTTGTGAAATAGAAAAGAGTATGCTTCTGTACATAGAAACCATAAGAAACCGATAATAATGGGTTATTCTGGAAAATGGGCTACAGCACAAGTATGGATCATTGTAAAAATAGCCATCGTGCTCTTTAGCTCATTGCATTCGGAGCTGAATCTGAGTTGGCCTTGCTATTTGCTTTGATTGATAGAAAGCAGCTATAGAGATGACATTATACAAATTCCTGGTCTAGTTTTGAAGAGGCCTTTTGGGTTTTGCTCCCACAGTCTTAGAATGCTAAGACTGCCATATGAGCAGGGCTAGCCTGAAGGAAGAAGAGAAACATGTGGCCTGTCACTTTACTGACTCTAGCTGATAGCCAGGTAACCCTAGCAACAGTGCCAGTCCACTGAATGTCAGCTGCCCTCTATAGAGGCATATGTCAGCCTAGCCAAGACGAGAAGAATACCCAGCCCATCCTAGCCCAAAGAGTTGATTCATAGAATTGAGAACTAAATTCAATGTTTCTGGCTGTTTTTTTTTTTTTAATTTACGATTTTTCGAATTGTAGGAAACACCTCTTAATAATGTTAAAGGGTGCACTTCAGTTCAGTTCAGCCAGTCAGTCGTGTCCAACTCTTTGTGACCTCATGAACTACAGCATGCCAGCCTTCCCTGTCCATAACCACCTCCCAGAGTCCACACAAACCCATGTCCATTGAGTCGACAATGCCATCCAACCATCTCATCCTCTGTCATCCCCTTCTCCTCCTGCCCTCAATCTTTCCCATCATCAGGGTCTTTTCAAATGAGTCAGCTCTTCACATCAAGTGGCCAAAGTATTGGAGTTTCAGCTTCAATATCAGTCCTTACAGTGAATATTCAGGACTCGTTTCCATTAAGATGGACTTGTTGGATCTCCTTGCAGTCCAAGGGAATTTCAAGAGTCTTCTCCAACACCACAGTTCAAAAGCATCAATTCTTTGGCACTCAACTTTCTTTATAGTCCAATTCTCACATCCATACATGACCACTGGAAAAACCATAGCCTTGACTAGATGGACCTTTGTTGACAACGTAATATCTCTGCTTTTCAATATGTTGTCCAAGTTGGTCATAACTTTCCTTCCAAGGAGTAAGTATCTTTAAATTTCAAGACTGCTATCACCATCTGCTGTGATTTTGGAGCCCAAAAAATTAAGTCAGCCACTGTTTCCAATGTTTTGCCATCTATTTCCCATGAAGTGATGGGACCGGATGCCATGACCTTCATTTTCTGAATGTTGAGCTTTAAGCCAACTTTTTCACTCTCCTCTTTCATTTTCATCAAGAGGCTCTTTAGTTCTTCTTCACTTTCTGCCATGAGGGTGGTGTCATCTGCATATCTGAGGTTATTGATATTTCTCCCAGCAGTCTTGATTCCAGCTTGTGCTTCCTCCAGCCCAGTGTTTCTCATCTGCATAGAAGTTAAATAAGCAGGGTGACAATATACAGCCTTGACATACTCCTTTTCCTATTTGGAACCAGTCTGTTGTTCCATGTCCAGTCCTGACTGTTGGTTCCTGACCTGTATACAGGTTTCTCAAGAGGCAGGTGGGGTGGTCTGGTATTCCCATCTCTTTTAGAATTTTCCACAGTTTATTGTGATCCACACAGTCAAAGGCTTTGGCATAGTCAATAAAGCAGAAGTAGATGTTTTTCTGGAACTCTCTTGCTTTTTCCATGATCCAGCAGATGTTGGCAATTTGATCTCTGGTTCCTCTCCCTTTTCTAAAACCAGCTTGAACATCTGGAAGTTCACAGTTCATGTATTGCTGAAGCCTGGCTTGGAGAATTTTGAGCATTACTTTACTAGCATGTGAGATGAGTGAAATTGTGTGGTAGTTTGACCATTTTTTAGCATTGCCTTTCTTTGGGATTAGAATGAAAACTGACCTTTTCCAGTCCTGTGGCCACTGCTGAGTTTTCCAAATTTGTTGGCATGTTGAGTGCAACACTGTCACAGCATCATCTTTCAGGATTTGAAATAGCTCAACTGGAACTCTATCACCTCCACTAGCTTTGTTTGCAGTAATGCTCTAAGGCCTATTTGACTTCACACTCCAGGATGTCTGGCTCTAGGAGAGTGATCACACCATTGTGGTTATCTGGGTCATGAAGATTTTTGTACAGTTTTTCTGTGTATTCTTGCCACCTCTTCTTAATATCTTCTGCTTCTGTTAGGTCCTTACCATTTCTTTCCTTTATTGAGCCCATCTTTGCATGAAATATTCCCTTGGTATCTCTAATTTTCTTGAAGAAATCTCTAGTCTTTCCCATTCTGTTGTTTTCCTCTATTTCTTATCTCTCCTTGCTATTCTTTGGAACTCTGCATTCAAATGGATATATCTTTTCTTTTCTCCTTTGCTTTTCACGTCCCTTCTTTTCACAGCTATTTGTGAGGCCTCCTCAGACAGCTATTTTAATTTTTTGCATTTCTTTTTCTTGAGGATGGTCTTGATTCTTATCTCCTGTAGAATATCACGAACCTCATTCCATAGTTCATCAGCCATTCTGTTTATCAGATCTAGGCCCTTAAACCTATTTCTCACTTCCAGTGTTTAATCATAATGGATTTGATTTAGGTCATACCTGACTGGTCTTGGGGTTTTCCCTACTTTCTTCAATTTAAGTCTGAATTTGGCAATAAGGAGTTCATGATCTGAGCCACAGTCAGCTCCTGGTCTTGTTTTTGCTGACTGTATAGAGCTTCTCCATCTTTGGCTACAAAGAATATAATCAATTTGATTTCAGTGTCGACCATCTGGTGATGTCCATGTGTAGAGTCTTCTCTTGTGTTGTTGGAAGAGGGTGTTTGCTATGACCAGTGCATTCTTTTGGCAGAACTCTGTTAGTCTTTGCCCTGCTTCATTCTGTACTCCAAGGCCAAATTTGTCTGTTACTCCAGGTGTTTCTTGACTTCCTACTTTTGCACTCCAGTCCTCTATAATGAAAAGGACATCTTTTCTGGAGTTAGTTCTAGGTCTTGTAGGTCTTTATAGAACTGTTCAACTTCAGCTTCTTCAGCATTACTGGTCAGGTCATGGACTTGGGTTACTGTGATACTGAATGGTTTGCCTTGGAAACGAACAGAGATAATTCTGTCATTTTTGAGAGGGCATCCAAGTACTGCATTTTGGACTCTTTTGTTGACCATGATGGCTACTCCATTTCTTCTAAGGGATTCCTGCCCACAGTAGTAGATATAATGGTTATCTGAGTTATTCACCCATTCCAGTCTATCTTAGTTCGCTGATTCTTAGAATGTTGATGTTCACTCTTGTCATCTCCTCTTTGACCACTTCCAATTTGTCTTGATTCATAGACCTAACGTTCCAGGTTCCTATGCAATATTGCTCCTATAGCATGGAACCTTGCTTCTATCACCAGTCCCATCCACAACTGGGTGTTGTTTTTTCTTTGGCTCCATCCCTCCAGTATTTCTCCACTGATCTCCAGTAGTATATTGGGCACCTACTGACCTGGGGAGTTCATCTTTCAGTGTCTTATCTTTTTGCCTTTTCATACTGTTCATGGGGTTCTCAAGATAATAATACTGAAGTGGTTTGCCATTCCCTTCTACATACAGACAGAGTGGTTCCCCAAAGGAAAGGAATGAAAATCACAAGCCATCCTGACATGAATCAAAATGGCTTCCTTTTCCTCAGCAGTAATTTTCTGTGCCACAATGACTGACTTCATTGCTCTAATCCTATTTCCCTTCTCTTACCTTTACTTCTATTTGGAAGCACCCAGAGTGCACCATAATGTTTCCTTCTGTATTTATTTAGCTGAAGGAAGTGAGAAGATTCAGAATTACCAGCGGGGTTTAAAAGGAAAGTAGCCTTAGAAACTGACTGAATTTAGCCTCAGTTCAGTTAAAGAACTTCTAGGAGAAGTTCTTTAGTTCTAGGAGAATTACCTTTCTATTGCAATCAAGATAGGAGTCAACCCTATTGGAAAATCCCCACTTTCTTATTTTCAAATTATTGATGCAGTTGACGTTTTGGCTGGTGATGCAGTGGTGGCAAGGATAGCCTCCACAATCTCATGGTGTCTTTGGCTAAACATTCATACTTCCCTCCATAAGAGTGTCTCCAGTCAGAGAGCAAATCTGTCTGCAAGATCCCATACACACATGTGACTATAGTTTGAGGGAAGGGCTCTCATCCACTTGATCTGTCCCTTTTTTGTGCTCCAGAAAGGACTAAGGTGGCTTATTAAGGTTTCTCATCCCCCGCCCCAACCTGCCAAAATCTCTGTAGGAGTATCCTGCTTTGGCTTGAGCTGACAAGGTCAGAATCAAAGGTGGATTCTTGGCTGGGGGGAGCATTCGGTCCTGAGTCCTGTCCCAGGAAAATCACCAGGGAACCAGGGAAGTGAGGAAACTTCTAAAGCACCAAATTCCTGGACTCACAACTGCTTGCAGCTGGATGCTGAGGTTCCTATCCTCAGCTGAGTTGCCAAGGCCTATCCAGGGGCAGTTGCCACCTTCCCAGAAACAAGGGGTGTGTGTTGGGCATGTGGGGGAGGTTGGGTGGGGCAGGGAATGCCCTGGGTCTTTAATACCTCCTGACTAGAAGCTCTGAGAGGCCAGATGGGAAAGCAGTAAGTCTGTAGGATCAGGTGCCGAGACCCTGCCCAATATTCCTGCCCATGGACATTCACCCGCTATGTTCTTGTCCTGCTGCCTCTAGTAGCTTTCTCTATCACCATTTCTAAAAGCAACACTTTTAGAGTTATCATTTGGATCTAACGAGTGGCTGTTCCATCAGCTGCAACATTTAAACACCAGCTTTTTCCAAGTCGTTAATAAACAAAAACACATTTTGGGAAATGTATCCTATATATATGGGCTTCACAGGTGGCACTAGTTGTAAAGAACCAGCCTGCTAATGCAAGAGCCACAAGAGACTTGGGTTCGATCCATGGATGGGGAAGATTCCCTGAAGGAGGATATGGCCACCCACTCCAGTTTTCTTGCCTGGAGAATCCCATGGACAGAGGAGCTGGTGGGGTACAGTCCTATAGGTTCTAGCACCCAGTTGTGGATGTGACTGGTGATGGAAGTAAAGTTTGATGCTGTAAAGAACAATATTGCATAAGGACCTGGAATGTTAGGTCCGTGAATCAGTAAATTGGAAGTGGTCTAGAGAGCTGTTATAAAACAATGTGACTAAACACTACTGAAGTGGTGGTGCAAAAGTGCAGCCTAGAGGAACTGCTCCACTTCCAAGGTCAGGGGCGGCAGCTGAAATGAGCTACGCCACGTCCAAGGTAAGGAGCAGTGGCTGCACTTTGCTGGAGCAGCCAGCAAAGTGCATGAAGAGACACTTCACGTCCAGGGTAAGAGAAACCCAATAAGATGGTAGGTACTGGGAGAGGGCATCAGAGGGCAG
This sequence comes from Neotragus moschatus, assembly GCA_006410615.1. NCBI lineage: Eukaryota > Metazoa > Chordata > Mammalia > Artiodactyla > Bovidae > Neotragus > Neotragus moschatus. Next base: position 375,858 of record SJYA01000464.1, read on the forward strand.
ACAGACTGAAACCACAATCACAGAAAACTAGCCAATCTGATCACATGGACCACAGCCTTGTCTAACTCAGTGAAACTAAGCCATGCGCCATGGGGCCACCCAAGACAGACTGGTCATGGTGGAGAGGTCTGACAGAATGTGGTCCACTGGAGAAGGGAATGGCAAACCACTTCAGTATTCTTGCCTTGAGAACTCCATGAACAGTATGAAAAGGCAAAAAGATAGGACACTGAAAAATGAACTCCCCAGGTCAGTAGGTGCCCAATATGCTACTGGAGAACAGTGGAGAAATAACTCCAGGAAGAAAGAAGAGACGGAACCAAAGCAAAAACAACCCCCAGTTGTGGGTGTGACTGGTGATGGAAGAAAAGTCCAATGCTGTAAAGAACAATATTGCATAGGGACCTGGAATGTTAGGTCCATGAATCAAAGAAAATTGGATGTGGTCAAATAGGAGATGACAAGAATGAACATCGACATTTTAGGAATCAGTGAACAAAAATGGACTAGAATGGGAAATTTTAACTCAGATGATCATTATATCTACTACTGTGGGCAAGAATTCCTTAGAAGAAATGGAGTAGCCCTCATAGACAACAAGAGCCTGAAATGCAGTACTTGAATGCAATCTCAAAAATAGCAGAATGATCTCTGTTCATTTCCAAGGCAAACTATTCAGTATTACAGTAATCCAAGTTTGTGCTCCAACTAGTAGTGTTGAAGAAGCTGAGGTTGAAGGGTTCTATGAAGACCTACAACACCTTCTAGAATTAACACCCCAAAAGGATGTCCTTTTCATCATAGGGGGCTGGAATGCAAAAGTAGGAAGTCAAGAGATACCTGGAGTAACAGGCAAATTTGGCCTTGGAGTACAAAATGAACCAGAGAAAAGCCTAAGAGTTTCACCAGGAGAATGAACTGGTCATAGCAAACACATGCTTCCAACAACACAAGAGAAGACTCTATACATGGACATCACCAGATGGTCAATACAAGAATCAAATTGATTATATTCTTTGAAGCCAAAGTTGGAGTAGCTCTATACAGCCTTCAAAAACAAGAGCAAGTGTTGACTGTGACTCAGATCATGAATTCCTTATTGTCAAATTCAGACTTGAAGAAAGCAGGGAAAACCACTAGAGCATTCAGGTATGATCTAAATCAAATCCTTTACAATTATACAGTGGAAGTGACAAATAGATTCAAGGGATTAGATCTGATAGACAGAGTCTGAAGAACTATGAAAAGAGGTATGTGACATTGTATAGGAGGCAGTGATCAAGACCCTCCCAAAGAAAAAGAAATGCAAAAAAGCAAAATGGTTGTCTGAGGAGGCCTTACAAGTAACTGAGAAAAGAAGAGAAGCTAAAGGCAAAGGAGAAAAGGACATATATACCCATTTAAATGCATTGTTCCAAAGAATAGCAATGAGAGATAAGAAAGCCTTCCTCAGTGATCAGTGGAAAGCAGTAGAGGAAAACAATAGAATGGGAAAAACTAGAGATCTCTTCAAGAAAATTAGAGATACCAAGGGAACATTTCATGCAAAGATGGGCTCGATAAAGGACAGAAATTGTATGGACCTAAGAGAAGCAGAAGATATTAAGAAGAGGTGGCAAGAATACACAGAAGAACTATACCAAAAAAAAAGATCTTCATGATCCAGATAACCACAATGGTGTGATCACTCTCCTAGAGCCAGACATCCTGGAATGCAAAATCAAGTGAGCCTTGGAATCATCACTACAAACAAAGCTAGTGGAGGTGATGGAGTCCCAGTTGAGCTATTTCAAATCCTGAAAGATAATGCTGTGAAAGTACTGCACTCAAAATGCCAACAAGTTTGGAAAACTCAGCAGTGGCCACAGGACTGGAAAAGGTCAGTTTTCATTCCAATTCCAAAGAAAGGCAATGTCAAAGAATGCTCAAACTACTGCACAGTTGCACCCATCTCACATGCTAGCAAAATAATGCTCAAAATTCTCAAAGCGAGGTTCAACAGTACATGAGCAGAGAACTTCCAGATGTTCAAGCTGGTTTTAGAAAAGGCAGAGGAACAAGAGATCGAATTGCCAACATCTGCTAGATCATCAAAAAAGCAAGATAGTTCCAGTAAACATCTACTTCTGCTTTATTCATTGCGCCAAAGCCTTTGACTGTGTGATCACAATAAACTATGGAGAATTCTAAAAAAATGGGAATACCAGACCACCTGACATGCCTCCTGAGAAATCTGTATGCATGTCAAGAAACAACAGTTAGGACTGGACATGGAACAACAGACTGGTTCCAAATCAGGAAAGGAATACATCAAGGCTGTATATTGTCACCCTGCTTATTTAACTTATACGCAGAGTACATCACACGAAATGCCAGGCTGGATGAAGCACAAGCTGGAATCAAGATTTCCGAGAGAAATATTAATAACCTCCAGTGCTCAGATAACACCACTCTTATGGCAGAAACTTAAGAAGAACTAAAGAGCCTCTTGATGAAAGAGAAGAGTCAAAAAGTTGGTTTAAAACTCAGCATTCAGAAAACTGAGTGGCATCCGGTCCCATCATGTCATAAATGGGGAAGCAATGAAAACAAAGACAGACTTTATTTTCTTGGGTTCCAAAATCATTGCAGATGGTGACTGCAGTCATGAAATTAAAAGACACTTGCCCCTTGGAAGAACAACTGACCAACCTAGATAGCATATTGAAAAGCAGAGACATTAGTTTGCCAATAAAGGTCTGCCTAGTCAAGGATATGGTTTTTCCAGCGGTCATGTATAGATGTGAGAGCAGGACTATAAAGAAAACTGAGTGCCGAAGAACTGATGCTTTTGAACTGTGGTGTTGGAAAAGACTCTTAAGAGTCCCTTGGACTGCAAGGAGATCCAACCGGTTCATCCTAAAGGAGATCAATCCTGGGTGTTCATTGGAAGGACTGATGTTGAAACTGAAACTCCAATACTTTGGCCACCTGATGCGAAGACTCATTTGAAAAGACCCTGATATTGGGAAAGATTGAGGGCAGGAGGAGATGGGGACAACAATATGAGATGGTTGGATGGCATCACTGACTCCTTGGACACAAGTTTCAGTAAGCTCTGTCAGTTGGTGATAGACAGGGAGGCCTGGTGTGCTGCAGTCCATGGGGTCAGAAAGAGTCAGACATGACTGAGTGACTGAACTGAACTGAACCATCTGTATGGTGTACTTTAGCCCTGAGTGGGGAGCTGGCTCCCAAAACTAGCTCCGAGTTTCAAATTCTCTCAATATCTGTGACTCTCCAAGATATTCCAGAACAAGGTGCTGACTGCTCCTTGAGGTTCTAGAACTGGGGCTAGATGACATCATTGTTCCACTCATAGGGTGCCATAATTTTATTGACCATAGTGGTGAAGGCATAGATGGCCTGTGTACACAGACATAGGTTAACATTCTCTGGTACGAATTTGACAGGGCCTAGGTGATATTGTGGAGAAGGCAATGGCACCCCACTCCAGTACTCTTGCCTGGAAAATCCCATGGACTGAGGAGCCTGGTGGGCTGCAGTCCATGGGGTCGCTAAGAGTCGGACACGACTGAGCGAGTTCACTTTCACTTTTCACTTTCTTGCGTTGGAGAAGGAAATGGCAACCCACTCCAGTGTTCTTGCCTGGAAAATCCCAGGGACGGGGGAGCCTGGTGGGCTGCCATCTATGGGGTGGCACAGAGTTGGACATGACTGAAGCAACTTAGCAGCAGCAGCAGCAGCAGGTGATACTGAGACCAGTTGGTAGTAACACATAAGTTTGTGGTATACTCAGGTGGGCAGAACAAGGGCTAGAACTTAGAGTCTTTGAAACCTGTTATCTCAATGCTTCTTTCACTGGCTCCTGTAGGAGGAGCAGCAGAAACACTCTGAATATCTTAGTTCTTACTCTAGACTTAGGCTTGGAGACATGAGGAAGGCTCATATTAGTGAATAAGAGATAAACTCTCTTTCTCAAGGACCTGGGAATGGAGTCAAAGTGGATGTAGGATAAAGTAGACCTTTTCCCCTTGAAGAGTTCTAATTTCTAGGGAATTAATGACTGATCCTCTCTAAACTAACACACTCCATTGCTATCTTAATTTCTTATTCTGATAAGGGTCTTCATGATCCTTAGCAATTTCATTTCCATGAGTTCAAAGGAATGTGGATACAAGCATGCAGGAGGTCGAGCTGAGAAAGCTCTCTTTTTCATTTCCTTTTCTTTCTTTCTTCCTCCCTTCCTCCCTCTCTTCCTTCCATCCTTCTTTCTTTTCTCTCTTTCTTTCTTTCTTTGTAACAAATTTGACTGTGCCATAGGAGATGGAGACTCCAGCTGTCTCAGATTTTCAAGCATGTAAGTTTGCTGATGGTGGAAACCCCTCTGTCTAAAGGAAGAAGAGTCATGATGCTTGCAGCAACACAGCCAGACCTGCAACAAGGCAAGAGACAAACCCATGACTCAGCTCAGGGCTTCCCATGGAAGCTACAGACCTGCTGCACTGCTGAGCACCTAACTATGAACAGTCAACCCCTGGTGAGTCGTGTACACATCTTCCTCTCTACATATTCCCCAGCTACCCTGGTGATGAATGGGATTGGAGCTGGGTCCACCCCCTACTTAGTGAGTGGTGAGTAGAAGGAGCCTGGGCTCTGAGCAGTCACTGTTGTGCTTGAAGCCTGGCTCTTCTCCTTCCAGCTGCAGGATGCTGGATACCTTGTCATAGAACTCCTAACCTTGCTTTGCTTGCTGACACAGTGGGAAGATTAAAATCTACTTCAAAATAGATTGTGAAGATTAGATTTCGCTAGTATGAAACCAGCGAAAGTGACATTACATAACATACAGTCAAAAATCAAATAAATGCATGTGGATTAAACCATTGGGCTGTCTACCTGGCACAATCATTAAGTCTCCAATGGACTGGATTCTCACCATTTGACAATGACTTTAAACCAAGATCCAACTTACCTGCTCTTGTCTCAACTCAGCTGCATGTTCAGCGAAGGCAATAGCTGAACAGCTCTGCAGTCTCACTGAGGCCTGAGATGCCCCAGAGCATCTTGTACCAGCTACTCCCTTGAGTAGTATTCAGCATCCTCAGGGGTTCATGAACCACAGCCTTCTAAGGCTCTCTAGGAGTAGGGTGGTGCCAGGTCACAGATCTGAGCACTGAAGGCAGCATTAGTTCTTCATTACAAAGGGTGGCACTGGGAAAGTTATGGTGATGAGAAAGATGATGGATCAAGGTATAGAATTGTTGCAAAAGTCATTCTATTTAAGTGGGATATTGCAGAGAGAGGCACTGAGATTTGGATTGGAAACTACAGAAGCAGCATTCTAGGTTAGATGCCTTCAGAGAATGCCTAACTTGCTAGGACACACCTGCTAAGCTCTTGAAATGCAGTACTTTGTGACTTAGCACTTCCTATCAATGTAAAGATGGCATCACTCTTTTCATTCTGGACCCTGAGCATGTGCAAGAGAAAGAAAAAGCCAGCAGCCTGACAAAGCAGAGGCCTGGTGGGATGGCACATGCCCAGAAGAGAGAAATGATGCAGAAAAATCCAAGCAGAGCCTGTTTGTATTGAAGCTAGGGGCTGAGTCCCTGCCTACTGATGCTTGATGGAAAGGGTTTTCTGGGTTTAGAGGCAAAGAGGGGAGCGGGACTGTGTAACATACTGGCCCAAAGGAGCATCCTCCCCATCTCTGCTGCAGGCCCCACACAAAGGCCTGGGGCCCTGTCTGTCTGTGTAAGACCTGAGCTGAGGGGAGGCTTGTTATCTCTGTGACAGAAGAACAGCTGTACAAGGCATTGTACCAGAATCCAGCTACAGGGCCTGCACCCAACTCCACATCTGTCCCATTCCCCAGGGCCCTGGGCAGCCCACTGTGTTGTCAGACCCCTCACCTGCTGTGGCCAAGTTCAGAGAACTCACTGCACATCAAATCTTCTCAAGGTAAAAATCCCTTTGCCATGTCTTTGACCATGAGAGGGACAGGGAGAGAGATCTTGGTCAAAATGTTCCACCAAGACTGTAGGGAATTTTTTTGTGGCTCACACAAATTTTGGATAGTAATGGGCCAAAGAACTAAATAGACAATTCTCCAAAGAAGACATACGGATGGCTAACAAACACATGAAAAGGTGCTCAACAACACCCATTATCAGAGAAATGCAAATCAAAACCACGATGAGATACCATTTTACACCAGTCAGAATGGCTGCTATCCAAAAGTCAACAAGNTTATGTCAATGTATGGCAAAATGAGTACAGTATTGTGAAGCAAAACAAACTAAAAAATAAAAATTAAAACAAAATAAAAATGAAAAATATCTGGTGAGAAAAAAAAAAAAAGAGTAGAGTCAGTAGGAACTAAGAGAGAAGTACAGGCTCCCCGCTTTGGGTTGACTCTATCTACTGATGAACATACTGGCTATTGTAAATAATGCTTCAGTGAACATAAGGGTGCACACTTTCTTTTGAATTAGTGCTCTTGTTTTCTTTGGAAAGATACCCAGAAATGGGGTTCTGAGATACCATGGTGGTACTATTTTTACTTTGGAAGGACCCCCATACTGTTTCCTATAGTGGCTGTATCAACTTATGTTGGTTGCCCACTAATGTATATTTTGAGATAGATGATGAAGTTGGAAGTCCCAACCAATTTGCAGCAAAAAAATAAGCTCCAGGAAGCTTATAAGTTAGATTTTAGAAATAGATAAATAGAAACTTCTAGACACTTGTCTATTTATATATAGATAAATAGAAACTTTTAGACACATTATCCATGAATAAAGCACATGCAGAAAAGGCAACAGAAAAAGGACTTACAAAGATTCTCAGAAATACTTATTGTCCATATAGGAGCTAGTGAGAAAAGCTTCACCTCTAATTCTTCCCTATACTCTAAGAATGTCCAATTAAATGTATAATCCCTAACCTTTAAGTAGATGAGAGTAGGGTCTATACAACAACTAGGAGAAGAAAACTGAAAATCCAGTGACAAGAGTGAAATGTGAACCAACTTCTATTCCATCATACCTTAATGTAAACATAGAATGCTTTGATACAATTGCTCTATCAAAGCACCCTGGTCCAGGGGGCATGACTGCCATCCACAGGCACATCTAGTCACAGACATTTTAGCCAATGCTTTGAAGCCAATAGATTTCTACTAAACACACACACACACACACCCCTAATTTCAGCTTTTCTTAAATACTGGAAGATTGAGTTTGTGAAACAGATTAGCAGTAATAACTTCCAACTTATTTATGCTTCCCCATATTCATTTGCATAATTTGCAACAATTCTAATTTTGTGCTTGGTCATTTGAGTTGCTTTGACCAATGGAACAATGGTAAATGCAATTCAAGCAGAGATTTAAAAATAAATTGCCCACTGGAGATTTCTCTCTTGCTTTCTAGTAACAAAGAGACCACAACCTTGTAAAGTAGCCAGTTGAAGAATGGGAGGTCTTATAGAAAGAGACCTCAGGCAGCCCAGCTGAGGTCATGATAAACCAGCCAACCCCAACCCAACCCACTAGCTAACAGCAGATGCTTGAGTCACTACAGCCATGATCAGCCAAGACCAGTCCAGATCATTAAAACTACCTAACTGAAAACAGCTTAAATGACTAACCTCTAGAATTATCAGCTAAATAAATGGCTGTTTTGTAAACTGGTTTTGAGTTTGATTTGTTTTGTAGCTTAAGTGATTTGTGATTTATGCTGTGGCAACATGATCCCAAGGCCATGTGCCCACCCATGTGTGGATACAGCCTTCACCTGCTTTATCATTTATGATAAATGCCTCCTCCCATAGGTATTTTAATGAACCCTCATTTTAAAGCCTTGGAGGCTGCACTTCCAAAAGAAAAGGTAACATTGATGGTAGATCAGACACTCACTATCATCACTGCTTCCCAGGAAGGTAGAGCTAGAAGTTGGTCCTATGTCTATACTGACTTATAAGGGTGAATCATGATCAGGAAAATAAACTGTAGGTAGGCTTCAGTGTGTAATATAGACCTGGGAGAAGTGTGCAGATAACCAAAATATGTTGATTTTTGTCTTCCCCTCCACCACTCCTTATGGAGACAACAAGTAGGGGTGGAAGCGTTTTATCAGAGACAACTAAGACTTTCCAAAGTAGGCAATATAACTGGAAGAGACAACTCCCTCCTCCTTCTCTCAGGCCCCTTCAGCAATAGGGAAAACTTTCCTAGAGGAGATTCTGGCTCTGACCATCAGTGAAGTCAGCAGTGTTCATTGCAGTAAGAGAAGCACGTAATCAACACTGGAAAATATCCGCTTGGGATAGACACAAATTCCCTCTTTCCAAAAACAGCAAGGGGAAGTGATCTTGAAAGGGAGAAGATAACAATTGAATACCACTGGTCATTTCAAGAAAAGAGCTTCAGAGAACTCAGATAGCTTCTTACGCTTTTAGTTTATTCGAGAGAGAAGAGATTAACACTATGACCTGGGGCCTGTTTGCCCCAAGAATGATGCATGAATGGCTGGGCACAGGCAGCTTCTGTCAGGGGACCAAGAAGAAAAGATAAGGGCTTCCCCCAGCTTCCGCCAACAACAGACTCTGGGATTCTTTATTCACAGCAGAGTTTTTCAAGTTTCTTTACAGAGAGGACTCATTGGAAGGGTTATCAAGTCATCCCAAGAATGAGTCCATCAGTGGGAACAAAGGGGTTGTCAAAAGCAAGAGGAGTTGTCCAAGGAGGTGAGATGACAGAGCCAGAGAGCAGCATCCACTTTTCAGCTTCTGTCTGAAGACCAAAGTAACCCGCCAGGGCTCAGGGTCCACCTCAGAGGTCAAAGTCTCCTCTCCAGAGTCTCAGCCCCCCCATCAGGGGTGACTGTCATCTTTCCAGAGGGGGTGGTCACCTTCTCAGGGACTCCAGCCTTCCTTCCTGGGGGCGTGACCTTCTGTCCAGTCTGAAGGTGCACGGGACCCACACCTATCCCTCCAGGGCTCACTGCCAGATGGCCCACAGTGGTCAGGGGCTTCTCTCCAGGGCTCTCAGTCTTCCCTTCTGGAGCAGCAGTGTGCCTTTCAAATGTCAGAGGGATCTCAGTAGGGATCGCAGTCTCACCTCTGGGAGTTGTGACCATTGTTGCAGACTTTCCTTCAGTCTCAGTGGCCACAGCCTCTCCTCCTGGGGGCAAAATGCCCAAACTAGTGGTCAAATCCCTGGTCAGAGTTGGCATTTCAGGGCCAATTCTTGAAGAATTCACAGCAGTTGAAAACCACAACTTTGGTGAAGGAGTTGAGCTGAACTCTAGAAAAAATCAACAGAAAAGGGTGAGACTCCTACCTCTTCCTTCCCATCCTGTCACTAGCAGAACTAGAGCTGCTCCAGGGATGAAGTACCAACTCCCAAACCAGAAGTAGAGGATTTCTGAATGTACCCACTTGTCCACACAGATAAAGTCTCCACACACAGAAGCCCGACCCCAGGCACCCATGGACAGTCGGTGGGTTTGCTACATTTCTGGTTGAGTAACCCCAAGCAGAAGTCTGTCAGTTCCCTATGCTCAGCCCCTCACTTTGGCCATCACACTTTGCACAAGACATTGACCCTGAGGCCTATTTCCTAACTTGTGGAATCCTCAGGGAGAATCCTTTTGTGTCTCCCACTTGAGAGGCACGAGGAACAAGGCTGAGTGCAAGGAGGTTGCCCTAGAAAGCATGTTGTAAAGAATTAAGTTGAAGTTTCATTTCCACCCCTGACTAGCTGTATTATCTTTCTGAATCCTGGCCTCCTCACAAAATGAGGGTTATAGACCATCTCCAAGGATGTCACATGTTTAGCATGCCAGGTTCCATCTCCAAGGATGTCGCAGGTTTAGCATGCCAGGTTCCATCTCCAAGGATGTTGCAGGTTTAGCATGCCAGGTTCCATCCCCTAACTGCCAGTGTGTATAATAATGTCATGAGCATAAGGATTATTCCCATTTTGTACATGGGAAAACAAAGCTCAGAGAGGTCAAATGGAGGAAGCATCAAAACCAAGATTAGAGAGCAGACTGGCCTGGCATCAAAGCTTATTCTCTTCTTTCATTGTCAATTTGCCCCAACAAATCTTACAGAAGGGACCCACCCAGTGGTTTTGCAACTGCCAACCCAGCTTCCAGGTCATAGCTACTCACCATCCTTCACCAGAAGATAATTCAATGTGTAGACAAGGGGGAAAGGGCCAGTGCCACAGAAAGCGCCCGTGACATCATCCAGGTCCAATGTCCACACCATGGCCCCCCCAAAATGCTCTCTCTTTATGAAAAATGCCTGAAAAATCAGTGATCAGTCAACCTGCTGTACTTGCCATCCTCCAGACTGAGTACAGTGGCAGAATCAGATGGACTCTCAGAAGGCAGTATGGTAGGATGCTTAGCCATGTAGCCTGTATTTGACTCTAGCCTCTATTGCTTATTAGCTATGGGATCTTGGGGGAAAAAAAAGCTACATAAGCCTTGTGGGTTTTAATTGCCTTCTATATTAAAAAAAAAAGATAACATTTCCAACATTTTTAGAATCCAGAGTTCCTATATGCATATATTACAACATAGGTGGAAGTGGAAGATACAATGCCAAGTGCAATAAGACAATTATAAAGGAACAAATTCTATGATTCCACTCATTGAGGTGCTTAGAGTAGTCAAATTCATACCGATGGAAGGTAGAGTGGTGATTACCAGGAGCTGTGTGAGGAAGGAGTGGGGAGTCATTTCAGTTTGGGAAGAGGAGAAAGTTCTGGAGGTAGATATGATGGTTGCACAGCAATGTGAATGTACTTAATGCTACTGAATAGTGACTAAAAAATGAATAAAATAGTGAATTTTATGTTATGCATATTTTGCCATAATTTTTTAAAGATTTTTAAATTCATACATGTAAGGTATTTGGAGCAATATTTTACACATAGTACATGTTCATAAATTTTAAATATTGTCTGGTTATCACCATTATCATCATATTAAATTGGAGATATTGCTTTATTTTAAAAAAATCATTTCAACATATCTTATGACATAGTGATACCATAAAAGAGGAATAGAATGGATAATATCATACCTTTTACACGTAAAAGAAAATGAGGTGTTTTATCCATGATTATTAAAACCTCAGATATAACTAAATGGAATTTGTTTAGCATTGAATCCAGATTTTCTTATTACTTTACCAGAGTTCTCTTGTAATTCCGATGGAAAAGATTGTCATATGCAAATAACTACATGACTTGGCCAAATCAATTGGCTTCTTTCTGGGGTTTCATTTCCCCAAATGTAAAATAAGGAGGAACCAATTATTGCTAAGTTGGAAACTGTGAAGATTCTGACTTTTTTTTTTTTTTTTCTATTTTTAGGCTAACAAGTTCACCTGTCAGTTTTTTTTTTTCAGTTTTACTGATTTATTTTTACTTTACAATATTGTATTGGTTTTGCCATATATTGACATGAATCTTCCATTGGTGTACATGTGTTCCCCATCCTGAATCCCCCTCCCACCTCCCTCCCCATCCCATCCCTCTGGCAGTTTTATGGACACAAACACGCACGTGCACATGAGTGCACACACAGACACACACATACACACACACGGTACACACAAAGGTCTCATAGAAGCCAGAGGGAAACTATGTTGGAGCAATAAAGGACCAAGTTCTCACCTTGTAACTAAAGCTGATAGCATCATCATAGCCAACCCACTCTTTCCCCTTGAAGGCATATGGTACAAACTGATTATCAATCCAGCGTTTATTCATTCCCTCAATGAGGGAACAAATCTGCAAGAGCATCAGAACAGTGATCAGCTGCATGGCGTTCCATGAAGAGAAGCACCAACAAACAAACTGTTCACACCCAGGAGTAAAGACTTTCTCTCTATTTTGGATAAATTCTTACTATTGGTTATTCCTTTCTCCAATATCCATGATGGATAAACAGGTACAGAACCAAGGAGTGAGTGGCAGCCTCTAAGAAATCAAACTAGAGTTTGTAAATAATGTCAATACCAAACTACTACATAACAAACCTGAGTCTAGACCAAACGTGTACCTTTCTCAGACTTTTTTTTTTTCTCACCAGATATTTTTTTATTTTTATTTTTTTTTCAATTTTTATTTTTTAGTTTGTTTTGCTTTACAATACTGTACTCATTTTGCCATACATTGANGATTGCTCTCAGGATTCTGTAGTCAAAATCCACAACAATCTCAAACTTCTTATATTGATTTATATCTAGGTTTATTTTCAAAAAGCAGTATAAGTGATTACTGAAATGAATTTTCTCCAATCCAGTTTAATGCTACTGACTGGTATCATTTTCTATTTATACAGTGTGCAGAAATATTAATATTTCCACAAATTGTTCCAGTCCAGAATTCTGAATTTACCAATGAGATTGATTAAAATTAAAATCTCTAGTGGAATTTTGAAATTTCTCTTTACTTCTAGAAATGCTGCTGCTGCTGCTGCTGCTGCTAAGTCGCTTTAGTGGTATCTGACTCTGTGCATCCCAGAGATGGCAGCCCACCGGGCTTCCCCATCCCTGGGATTCTCCAGGCAAGAATACTGGAGTAGGGTGCCATTTCCTTCTCCAATGAGAGTGAAAAGTGAAAGTGAAGTCGCTCAGTCATGTCCAACTCTTTGCAACCCCATGGACTGTAGCCTACCAGGCTCCTCCGCCCGTGGGATTTTCCAGGCAAGAGCACTGGAGTGGGGTGCCATGTCCTCCATCTAGAAATGCTACACACTATATTCTCACTGTATATAACAATGACAGGGCAGAGTCTCATTATTCTGAAATATAGAACACCACCACCACACAACCATTTCATAATCTTAGAATCAAAATACCCTCAGGGGTACAATAATGCATTCAAAATGGCAGGTACAAAATTTCCTACATACCCAGATACGCTGTAGCTCTAATAAACTTGCTGTTTTATTATATCTTATCAGTGGGTGTCTATTGCTCTCAATCCAATATTCTGTGGTGACTCAACTCCTCTGTGCTTCTGTTGTTTCCCTCTTCTCTTGCCATTACAACTTGTATTTTCTTTCAAAATTTATTTCTGCTTGCTCAGGGCTTTTTCTGTCCAGTATTGTCATCCTGCTACTGCCTTTTATTTTTGTGTCTTGGCCTCTGTAATTACTTCTGTACCATTGCTACATCTGACTTTTTATATCATTCACCAAAACCAACAACAACAGCCTAAACTTAGAATTGGCCAATTACTGTATATGACAAAGAATATAAGTACTGGATGGTATAGATCTTTCATATTGATCTATGTTATAAACTACTAATCATTCTCCAGGAATGACTCTGGAGAAGTGATCTTTGTTCCAATAACTTATGGATAGATTTGCAGTGTCACGAGGGACTAAAGGCTTTCCCTGTGGCTCAGCAGGAAGGAATCTGCCTGCAATGCAGGAGACGCAGGAGACATGGGTTCAATCCCCAGGTCAGAAAGATCCCCTGGAGAAGGAAATGGCAACCTACTCTAGTATTCTTGTTGGGAAAGTCCTGTGGGCAGAGGAGTCTTGCAGGATGCAGTTCATGGGGTCACAAAGGGTAGAACATGACTGAGCAACTGACCACATGGGACTAAAGACAGCAATACATGCACTAGAAATTCCTTAGGTGGGAACCATAAAAATGCTGGGTACAGACAAGCTCTCCAGAAAGAAGCGTGCAGCCAGAAGCCACCTCGTGTGGCCTGCCCCAGTACATTCACTTAATTAGGTCTCTTTCATGGACATTTCTTTCATTCTTCTGATCTGTCTTTGTATTGGAGAAGCAGTACCAAATGACTAACATTATACCTTTGAAATTCTTTAAATATCTGACAGTTGAAAATGTTCCCACATAGTCTTCATTTTCTAAATGCTTTTAACCACTTGGTTAATATTTGGTATTATTGTAAGAAAGTAATTTTAGAATAATTTTGTCCATTTCCAAAAGTTCTCCCTCAAAAATTAGGTTGGAGCTGCATTTTTAAAGGTTCAGTTCAGTTCAGTTCAGTCGCTCAGTCGTGTCCGACTCTTTGCGACCCCATGAATCACAGCACGCCAGGCCTCCTTGTCCATCACCAACTCCCAGAGTTCACTCAAACTCATGTCCGTCGAGTTGGTTGTCGTCCCCTTCTCTTCCTGCCCCCAAAGATAAATTAGCATCTAAAATATTGAATCTTTCCACCAAGACATCATAATACACTGAAACAAATTCTTGTAATCCAGAAATTCCAGTATTTTGTATTGGTAAATTAAAATTAAATGGGAAAATAATAAAGCAATACAGCTACATATCTACATAAGAAATATTTCATGATATTTTAGGATATCCAAATGATGTGAGAATTAAGAGTGATGCTTAATACTCTTTAACATAGTTCAAAAATTGGAAATACAAATATTGTTTGAGTAATAACAAGAAGTATTTAGTAAGAATTTACTATGTCCTAGAGTTCCAAGTGCTTCTGATATGTGGAGCATTTAATCCTAAGTGGAGATTTGTCAACCTCATTTATCAAATGAGGAAACATTTACAGAGAGGTTAAGCAACTTACCTAATATAACACAGCTATTAAGTAACTGAACCAGAATTTTCCTTCAAACAGTTTAACCTAAAATATACTGTTAAAATAATACTATATCTACAAAATATGAAAAGCATCAATTTAATCTATAAGAAGCATTTATTTGAGAACAATATAAACTTTTATATGTATTAATGGGAACTTTAAAATGAATACAAATTTTTGCGAGAATAAAAATTCATGTCTATATATTAGTATTTCTTTATTTATATTACCCAAATCTCTATGATTGTCAAATACAGTATCAAAGCCAACCTACTAATTTGAGAACATATTTTAAATTTATTTGCCTAGATTTCAAAATATTTTAAAATATTAATTCTTATTTAAAATATTATTCTTATTTTACATCTTAATATTCTCCTCTAATTTTATATTTGGAACATATCATTCATTCATTTATTCACTCAAAAACTAGTTATTCAGTATCTACTATGTGCCAAGCACCATGATGACACAGTGAAGGAGAAATTTATAGCTATAGCTTTGGTTTTCCCTGGAGTTTAGATTCTAACAGAAAATATGATAAACAATTACAAACAGTGCTATAATTGGCAGGCATGATAAATACATGGATATATGAGAGTACCTAATTCATAAGTACAGTTGAGAATACCCTTTCTGAAGGAAATAAAAATAAGCAGATATCCAAGCTTGAGTAAAAATTATTGTAGAGAAAGGATAGAGGATTCAGACAGGATGACAAAGTGACTGAGTGTCTATAGATGGCAGGAATTGGTGAATAATTTTAAGAGGTACTATCAGAGAATAATGGCCAAGTTCCTGGCTCTAGTATCAGGTAATTACTAATATTACCTTAAATATGCTTTCACACCCACCATCTCCACTAAATTAAGAACAACTTTTGGAGTGATACAAAGATATTTTAGAGCTGAAAATATAAAGGATTTACATACAGGCCAATATCACTGATGAATATAGATGCAAAAATCCTCAACAAAATTCTAGCAATCAGAATCCAACAACACATTAAAAAGATCATACACCATGACCAAGTGGGCTTTATCCCAGGGATGCAAGGATTCTTCAATATTCGCAAATCAATCAATGTAATTCACCACATTAACAAATTGAAAAGTAAAAGCCATATGATTCTCTCAATAGATGCAGAGAAGGCCTTCGACAAAATTCAACATCCATTTATGATAAAAACTCTCCAGAAAGTAGGAATAGAAGGAACATACCTCAACATAATAAAAGCTATATATGACAAACCCACAGCAAACATTATCCTCAATGGAGAAAAATTGAAAGCATTTCCCCTAAAGTCAGGAACAAGACAAGGGTGCCCACTTTCACCGCTACTATTCAACATAGTTCTGGAAGTTTTAGCCACAGCAATCAGAGCAGAAAAAGAAATAAAAGGAATCCAGATTGGAAAAGAAGAAGTAAAACTCTCACTGTTTGCAGATGACATGATCCTCTACATAGAAAACCCTAAAGACTCCACCAGAAAATTACTAGAGCTAATCAATGAATATAGTAAAGTTGCAGGATATAAAATCAACACACAGAAATCCCTTGCATTCCTATACACTAATAATGAGAAAGTAGAAAAAGAAATTAAGGAATCAATTCCATTTACCATTGCAACAAAAAGAATAAAATACTTAGGAATATACCTACCTAAAGAAACTAAAGACCTATATATAGAAAATTATAAAACACTGATGAAAGAAATCAAAGAAGACACTAATAGATGGAGAAATATACCATGTTCATGGATTGGAAGAATCAATATNAGCCACAGCAATCAGAGCAGAAAAAGAAATAAAAGGAATCCAGATTGGAAAAGAAGAAGTAAAACTCCCAAAGACTTTTCATAAACAAATATCTCCTTTGCTCATTTAAACCAACATAAACTGACCCTTCCAGGTATTTATCAAACTAACTTTTGAATCTATAATAAATGTAAAGACCTGGAAGGCAGGGAGAACTAAGTACCCAGCTGTAGACTGGGTACCCAACACTGTGCTGGAGATGGTATGCTGCAAAGATATAGAAATGTTCCATTTGGGCTGCAGAAGGTAATATGGAAGTTATTTTTTTTTTGTTCATTAAAGGTGTTATCAAAACCACTCCCTTGGCTATGTCATCACTCATAATCACGCTTCACTGGATTATCAGGGAAACATCTCCAGGAGCAGGCACAGTGCAGAGACTGGAGAAACACCAGCATCTCCATTACCACCTCAGTCAAAGATGCAACTCTCCCTCTGGTGCCTGCTGCTCTTTGCCTAGGAGGTCCTTCCACCCATCAGGATTCTACTGTGCTTCATAGTTCTGCTCAAAATCCACCAACCCCACACCCTACAGTCATGCACTTGGTGCCTCTTACTTTCTTCTCTTGTGTTCCACATTCCCTTGGATCCATGTCTCTTCCCCCCACTCAACAGCAAGCTTTGTTGAGATGAGGATTCGGGCATGGAATTGAGGTAGAGGAGAAAGAATCTGTGGTGGGGGATGTCTTAGAATTGTCTCAAAATAATTGGCTAGTGAGAAGGAAGGAATCAGGAGCAGAGAAAAAAAAGATTCGCCATGAGCGGTTAATGACTGAAGCTGGGTGAAGGGCATTTGGGCACCAGGGAGCGAAAGGACGTTATACTATTCTTTTATTTTTGCACAAGCCTGATTACATACATATGGTAAATATTAATTATGTTTGTTTAGGAAATATGGTAAGTGAGGATTGACTTAGCTGCCATTTAAGAATCTTCTAAGGGGTAAAATATCTGCCCTGGGTCCATGGCTCTTTCAGGGAATGAGAGGATGCTATACTATTCTTTTTTTTTGAAAATATTTGAACTTTTGAAAAAAAATATATATCTTTCAAATATTAATTAGGTTCATTTAGGCCATATAGTAATTCAGGATTGACTTAAATATTATTTAAGAATCTTCTAAGAAGTGAAATATCTGTCCCCCTCCATTCAGACTTCAGCCAGTCCCTCCACCTCTTACAAAGGGCTCAAATAACTTTCCCAAAAGAAAGTATCCCAGAGACTGGGTGTCCCTTACCACTGCAGACCACCTCCTTGTCCTAT
Organism: Neotragus moschatus; assembly: GCA_006410615.1. Taxonomy (NCBI): domain Eukaryota; kingdom Metazoa; phylum Chordata; class Mammalia; order Artiodactyla; family Bovidae; genus Neotragus; species Neotragus moschatus. The sequence continues at coordinate 393,555 of SJYA01000464.1, forward strand.
CTCTAGCCCTCAGTCTTGCCTTGGTCCCTTGTCCCTGCTTTGGCCCTGGGCTCGGGTGGGGGAGCCCTAACTCACAGACAGAGGTTCCCGTTCCCCTCACCTCATAATAAGCCAAGAAGCCAGCTTGCTTGGTGTACTTCCCTGGAGATGCTGGTCCCACAGCTTCTGCCCTCAGCTCATTCTGAGAGGCTTTGAGGAGGTGAAAAGTACGTCCATAGGTGGGGAGCCCCATGAGGAGCTTCTCAGGGGGAACCCCAAGCTGTCGCCAGTAATTCATGGCATATGCCTGCAGGGA
>SJYA01000464.1:394497-471627 GCA_006410615.1 Neotragus moschatus
CCAGAAAGAAAAACACCAATACAGTATACTGACACATATATATGGAATTTAGAAAGATGATGGTGTTAAACCTGTATGCAAGACAGCAAGTGAGACACAGATGTGTAGAACAGCCTTTTGGACTCTGTGGGAGAAGGAGAGGGTGGGATGATTTGGGAGTGTGGCATTGTAACATGTATGGTATCATAAGGGAAACGGATTGCTGGTCTAGGTTTGATGCAGAAGGCTTGGGACTGATGGGCGGGGATGATCCGGAGGAATGGTGTGGGGAGGGAGGGGGAGGGGGGTCCGGACTGGGGACTCAGGTACACTTGTGGCTGATTCATGTCAATGTATGACAAAATGAGTATAGTATTGTAAAGCAAAACAAACTAAAAAATAAAAATTTAAACTTAAAAAAAAAAAGAACTGAACATCAAACAGACTGGTTCCAAATAGGAAGAGGAGTATGTCAGAGGAGTATGTTAAATAAACCCTGCTTATTTAACTTCTATGCAGAATACATGATGAGAAATGCTGGACTGGGAGAAACACAAGCTGGAATGAAGATTGCTGGGAGAAGTATCAATAACCTCAGATATGCAGATGACACCACCCATATGGCAGAAAGTGATTAGGAACTAAAGAGCCTCTTAATGAAAGTGAAAGAGGAGAGTGAAATGGTGGCTTAAAGCTGAACATTGAGAAAACGAAGATCATGGAATCCAGTCCCATCACTTCATGGGAAATAAACGGGGAAACAGTGTCAGACTTTATTTGCTTGAGCTCCAAAACCACTGCTGNTATGCAGATGACACCACCCATATGGCAGAAAGTGATTAGGAACTAAAGAGCCTCTTAATGAAAGTGAAAGAGGAGAGTGAAATGGTGGCTTAAAGCTGAACATTGAGAAAACGAAGATCATGGAATCCAGTCCCATCACTTCATGGGAAATAAACGGGGAAACAGTGTCAGACTTTATTTGCTTGAGCTCCAAAACCACTGCTGATGGTGACTGCAGCCATGAAATTTAAAGACACTTACTCCTTGGAAGAAAAGTTATGACCAACCTAGATAGCATATTCAAAAGCAGAGACGTTACTTTGCGGACTAAGGTCCATCTAGTCAAGGCTATGCTTTTTCCAGTAGTCTTGGATGGATGTGAGAGTTGGGCTGTGAAGAAGACTGAGCACTGAAGAACTGATGCTTTTGAACTGTGGTGTTGGAGAAGACTCTTGAGGGTCCCTCAGACTGCAAGGAGACCCAACCAGTCCATTGTGAAGGAGATCAGCCCTGGGATTTCTTTGGAAGGAATGATGCTAAAGCTGAAGCTCCAGTACTTTGGCCATCTCATGCGAAGAGTTGACTCATTGGCAAAGACTCTCATCCTGGGAGAGATTGGGGGCGTTACGATAAAGGGACGACAGAGGATGGCATCACTGACTCAATTGGCGTGAGTCTGAGTGAACTCAGGGATTTGATGATAGATATGAAGGCCTGGCGTGCTGCGACTGACGGGGTCCCAGAGAGTCGAACACGAGTGAGTGAGTGAAGTGAACTGAACTAAACTGAACTGAAGGATAGAATGTTGTAGATAAGGAAATGTAGGAGAGAGAGACTAATATTCCTTGGCTTACACAGAAAGCTAATAAAGTCTTAAAAGCCCAGGCAGGAAAGTGAACACAGGGAGCATTTGTGTTCCAAGGGATCAGCCTGAAAAAGAGAGGGATGGAGAGGTAGAGAGAAAGAAAGAGAGGCAGAAAAAAACGAAAAACACTGGGTNCCCTGCTTATTTAACTTCTATGCAGAGTACATCATGAGAAACGCTGGGCTGGAAGAAGCACAAGCTGGAATCAAGATTGCTGGGAGAAATATCAATAACCTCAGATATGCAGATGACACCACCCTTATGGTAAAAAGTAAAGAGGAACTAAAAAGCCTCTTGATGAAAGTGAAAGAAGAGAGTGAAAAAGTTGGCTTAAAGCTCAACATGCAGAAAACTAAGATCATGGCAACTGCTCCCACCACTTCATGGGAAATAGATGGGGAAACAGTGGAAACTGTCAGACTTATTTTGGGGGTGCTCCAAAATCACTGCAGATGGTGATTGCAGCCATGAAATCAAAAGATGCTTACTCCTTGGAAGGAAAGTTATGACCAACCTAGATAGCATATTCAAAAGCAGAGATATTACCTTGCCAACAAAGGTCCATCTAGTCAAGGCAAAGATTTTTCCAGTGGTTATGAGTGGATGTGAGAGTTGGACTGTGAAGAAAGCTGAGCACTGAAGAATTGATGCTTTTGAACTGTGGTGTTGGAGAAGACTCCTGAGAGTCCCTTGGACTCCAAGGAGATCCAACCAGTCCATCCTAAATGAGATCAGTCCTGGGTGTTCATTGGAAGGACTGATGCTGAAGCTGAAACTCCAACACTTTGGCCACCTCATGCAAAGAGTTGACTCATTGGAAAAGACTCTGATGCTGGGAAGGACTGGGGGCAGGAGGAGAAGCGGACAACAGAGGATGATGGCTGAATGTGGTGATGGACAGGGAGGCCTGGTGTGCTGTAATTCATGGGGTCGCAAAGAGTCAGACACAACTGCATGACTGAACTGAACTGAACTGAATATTCCATTGTGTATATGTACCAAAGCTTTATTATCCATTCATCTGCTGATGGATATCTAGACTGCTTCCATGGCTATTATAAATAGTGCTGCGATGAACATTGGGGTATGCATGTCTCTTTCAATTCTGGTTTCCTCAGTGTGTATGCCCAGCAGTTAGATTGCTGGTCATATGGAAGTTATATCTCCAGTTTTTTAGGGAATCTCCACTGTTCTCCATAGTGGCTGTACCAGTTGCATTCCCCCCAACAGTGTAAGAGGAATCTCTTTTCTCCACACCTTCTCCAGCATTTATTGTTTGTAGACTTTTGGATAGCAGCCCTATAAGATGGTATCTCATTGCTGTTTTGATTTGTATTTCTCTGATAATGAGTGATGTTGAGTATCTTTTCATGTGTTTGTTAGCCATCTGTATGTCTTCTTTGGGGAAAAGTCTGTTTAGTTCTTTGGCCCATTTTTTGATTAGGTAGCTTATTTTTCTGGAGTTGAGCTGCAGGAATTGCTTGTATATTTTGGAGATTAATTCTTTGTCAGTTGCTTCATTTGCTATTGTTTTCTCTGATTCTGAAGGCTATCTTTTCACCTTGCTTATAGTTTCCTTCATTGTGCAAAAGCTTTTCATTTGAATTAGGTCCCATTTGTTTATTTTTGCTTTTATTTCCATTACTTTGGGAGGTGGGTCATAGAGGATCCTGCTGTGATTTATGTCGGAGAGTGTTTTGCCTATGTTTTCCTCTAGGAGTTTTATAGTTTCTGGTCTTACATTTAGATCTTTAATCCATTTTGAGTATTTTTTTGTGTATGGTGTTAGAAAATGTTCTAGTTTCATTCTTTTACAAGCAGTTGACCAGTTTTTCCAGCACTGCTTGTTAAGAGACTGTCTTCTCCACTGTATATTCTTGGCTCCTTTGTCAAAGATAAGGTGTCCATAGGTGTGTGGATTTATCCCTGGGCTTTTTATTTTGTTCCATTGATCTATATCTCTGTCTTTGTACCAGTACCATACTGTCTTGATTACCAGTGGCTTTGTAGTATAGCCTGAAGTCAGGAACATCGATTCTTCCAGTTCCATTCTTCATTCTCAAGATTGCTTTGGATAGTCTAGGTTTTTTGTATTTCCATAAAAATTGTGAAATTTTTTGTTCTAGTTCTGTTAAAAAATACCATTGGTAGCTTGATAGGGATTGTGCTGAATCTGTAGATTGCTTTGGGTAGTATACTCATTTTCAGTATATTGATTCTTCTGATCCATGAACATGGTATGTTTCTCCATCTATTTGTGTCATCTTTGATTTCTTTCATGAGTGTTTTATAGTTTTCTATATATAGGTCTTTTGTTTCTTTAGGTAGATTTATTCCTAAGTATTTTATTCTTTTCGTTGCAATGATGAATGGAATTGTTTCCTTAATTTCTCTTTCTGTTTTCACATTGCGAGTGCATACGAATGCAAGGGATTTCTGTGTGCTAATTTTATATCCTGAAACTTTACTGTATTCATTAATTAGCTCTAGTAATTTTCTGGTGGAGTCTTCAGGGTTTTCTTTGTAGAGGATCATGTCATGCAAACAGTGAGGGTTTTACTTCTTCTTTTCCAATCTGAATTCCTTTTATTTCTTTTTCTTCTCTGATTGCTGTGGCCAAAACTTCCAAAACTATGATGAATAGTAGTGGTGAAAGTGGGCACCCTTGTCTTGTTCCTGACTTTAGGGGAAATGTTTTCAATTTTTCACCATTGAGGATAATGTTTGTTGTGGGTTTATTATATATAGCTTTTACTGTGTTGAGGTATGTTCCTTCTATGCCTGCTTTCTGGAGGGTTTTTATCATAAATGGATGTTGAATTTTGCCTAAGGCTTTCTCTGCATCTATTGAGGTAATCAAATGGTTTTTATCTTTCAACTTGTTATTATGGTGTATTACATTGATTCATTTGTGGATTTTGAAGAAACCTTGCATCCCTGGGATAAAGCCCACTTAGTCATGATGGATGATCTTTTTAATATGTTGTTGGATTCTGTTTGCTAGAATTTTGTTAAGGATTTTTGCATCTATGTTCATCAGTGATATTGGCTTGTAGTTTTCTTTTTTTGTGGCATCTTTGTCTGGTTTTGGTATTAGGGTGATGGTGGCCTCATAGAATGAATTTCAAAGTTACCTTCCTCTGCAATTTTCTAGAAGAGTTTGAGTAGGATAAGTGTTAGCTTTTCTCTACATTTTTGGTAGAATTCAGCTGTGAAGCCGTCTGGACCTGGGCTTTTGTTTGCTGGAAGATTTCTGATTACAACTTCAATTTCCTTGCGTGTGATGGGTCTGTTAAGATTCTCTATTTCTTCCTGGTTCAGTTTTAGATAGTTATACTTTTCTAAGAATTTGTCCATTTCTTCCAAGTTGTCCATTTTATTGGCATATAGTTGCTGATAGTAGTCTCTTATGAGCCTTTGTATTTCTGTGTTGTCTGCTGTGATTTCTCCATTTTCATTTCTAATTTTGTTGATTTGATTCTTCTCCCTTTGTTTCTTGATGAGTCTGGCTAATGTTCTGTCAATTTTATTTATCTTCTCAAAAAACCAGCTTTTAGCTTTGTTGATTTTGGCTATGGTCTCTTTTGTTTCTTTTACATTTATTTCTGGCCTAATTTTTATGATTTCTTTCCTTCTACTGACCCTGGGGTACTTCATTTCTTCCTTTTCTAGTTGTTTTAGGTGTAGAGTTAGGTTATTTATTTGACTTTTTTCTTGTTTCCTGAGGTAAGCCTATATTGTTATGAACCTTTCCCTTAGCAGTGCTTTTACTGAATCCCATAGGTTTTGGATTGATGTGTTTTCATTTCCACTCATTTATATGCATATTTTGATTTCTTTTTTTATTTCTTCTGTGATTTGTTGGTTATTCAGAAGCGTGTTGTTCAGCCTCCATATGTTGGAATTTTTAATAGTTTTTCTCCTGTAATTGACATCTAATCTTACTGCATTGTGGTCAGAAAAGATACTTGGAATTACTTTAGTTTTTTTTGAATTTACCAAGGCTAGATTTATGGCCCAGAATGTGATCTATCCTGGAGAAGTTTCCATGTGCACTTGAGAAAAAGGTGAAATTCATTGTTTTGAGATGAAATGTCCTATAGATATCAATTAGGTCTAGCTGGTCCATTGTATCATTTAAAGTTTGTGTTTCCTTGTTAAATTTCTGTTTATTTGCTCTATCCATAGATCTGAGTGGGGTATTAAAGTCTTGCACTGTTATTGTGTTATTGTTAATTTCCCCTATCATACTTGTTAGCATTTGCCTTACATATTGCAGTGCTCCTATGTTGGGTGCATATATATTTATAATTGTTATATATTCTTTGATCCTTTGATCATTATGTAGTGTCCTTCTTGGTCTCTTTTCACAGCCTTTATTTTAAAGTCTATCTTATCTGATATGAGTATTGCTACTCCTGCTTTCTTTTGGTCTCTACTTGCATGGAATATCTTTTTCCATCCCTTCACTTTCCATCTGCATATGTCCCTTGTTTTGAGGTGAGTGTCTTGTAGACAACATATATAGGAGTCTTTTTTTTGTATCCATTCAGCCAGTCTTTGTCTTTTGGTTGGGACATTCAACCCATTTACAGTTAAGGTAATTATTGATAAGTATGATCCCGTTGCCATTTACTTTGTTGTTTTGAGTTTGAGTTTATATCCCCTTTCTGTGTTTCCTGTCTAGAGAAGATCCTTTAGCATTTGCTGAAGAGCTGGTTTGGTGGTGCTGAATTCTCTGAGCTTCTGCTTATCTGTAAAACTTTTGACTTCTCCTTCATATTTGAATGAGATCCTTGCTGAGTACAGTAATCTCTTTCATCACTTTAAGTATGTCCTGCCATTTCCTTCTAGCCTGAAGAGTTTCCATTGAAAGATCAGCTGTTATCCTTATGGGAATCCCCTTGTGTGTTATTGGTTGTTTTTCCCTTGCTGCTTTTAATATTTGTTCTATTTGTTTGATCTTTGTTAATTTGATTAATAGGTGTCTTGGGGTGTTTTGCCTTGAGTTTATCCTGTTTCAGACTCTCTGAGTTTCTTGGACTTGGATGACTATTTCCTTCCCCATTTTAGGGAAGTTTTCAACTATTATCTCCTCAAGTATTTTCTCATAGCCTTTCTTTTTGTCTTCTTCTGGGACTTCTATGATTCAAATGTTGGGGCATTTAACACTGTCCCCAGAGGTCTCTGAGGTTGTCCTCATTTCTTTTAATTCTTTTTTCTTTTTTCCTCTCTGCTTCATTTATTTCTACCATTCTTTCTTCTACCTCACTTATCCTATCTTCTGCCTCCATTATTCTACTGTTGGTTCCCTCTAGAGTGTTTTTTTTATCTCATTTATTGTATTATTCATTATTGATTGACTCTTTTTTATTTCTTCTAGGTCCTTGTTAAACATTCTTTGCATCTTCTCAATCCTTGTCTCCAGGCTATTTATCTGTAACTCCATTTTGTTTTCAAGATGTTGGATCATTTTTACTAACATTATTCTGCATTCTTTTTCAGGTAGACTCGCTATCTCCTTCTCTTTTGTTTGGTTTGGTGGGCATTTATCATGTTCCTTTATCTTCTGAATATTTCTCTGCCTTTCATCTTGTTTAGATTGCTGTGTTTGGGGTCGCCTTTCTGTATTCTGGCAGTCTGTGGTTCCTCTTTATTGTGGAGGTTCCTCACTGTGGGTGGAGTTGGATGGGTATCTTGTCAAGGTTTCCTGGTTAGGGAAGCTTGCATCGGTGTTCTGGTGGGTGGAACTCGATTTCTTCTCTCTGGAGTGTAATGAAATGTCCAGTAGTGCGTTTTGAGATATCTATGTGCTGGGAGCCAGTGTGAGAAACTCCGCCCATGGCAAAGGTCATGAGGAAGGAGGCTTCAGCATACGCAAAGGCGGGATCGAGCCTCAGGAAACTCCCTGTTCCCGAGCATTTACCCCCAAAACCAGAGTCTGCCTACTTTACTGTTTTATGCTCTCACCTATACCTCTGACTTTATGGGGGGCCATCCCCCACCATCTCTCTCGAAAAAGGAGTTAACTTGCAGCTCCAGTCAATAAAAATTCCTGGGTGTGACAAAAGTGTTTCAACTTACAAACTCCTCTGAAGGTTCTCTAGCCTGCCTGAGCGAGTTCATCCAGCTACATGTGATTGTTTACAGCCTCCCAACCGTGAGAGGCATGAGATGCTTTAAACTTTCTATATACAGACTCTTTTGAGAAGTTAGAAAATTATTAGTATAGTATAGTAGATTGATTAGAAATTATATTGGTGAAGGGTTTTCATTTGTTGAGCCAATATTTGCTGCTAAGTCTCTGTATTCTCTGCCCTTATAATGAATATAACTAGCATATAGGAGAAATAAGTATTAACCTTTAAGATTAATCATGTTAAACCTTAGGCTAAGTAAATTCCTTTCTTGATTGTAACCCACTACACCCTCACCCCATAGGAATGCAACTTTATTTGGAGGGTGGCGCTTGGTTTAAGAAAAAATTGCCCCTGGAAAAAATAAGTTTTCTGATTGACTGACCACTATCAGAAAGGGCCATAAAATGTCAGCAGGCCTTATGGCCAGAAGATGATGTAAAACCCCTAAGACCTTTGTATAATTTTATATGAAGCACCTGATTTTGACAAGGGTCAGGTCTGCTGACCCTGCGTGACTCTGTATTCATCCCTATGTATAACAAAAAGTATATAAGCAAACCTGAAAATTGAAAAAAATGGATCAGTTTCTGGAAAGACTGATTCCCCTGTGTCATTTCTTTCTTGTTCTCCGTTTTTCTGACTGAATTCTCATCTGGGGCATGGGTACTCACCAAGCCTGCTAATTTTGCCTGGGCTTCTAAGATCTGACCAGGAAGGCCTCAGTGCCTCCTCTCCTTCGGGAGAACGGAAAGACGCCTGTGGCCTACGTAGGTGGTGCAAGCTTCTTGTCTCGAAGCTTTACTGGTATCCTACATAAACCAAGTTATTCAGCCTCTTTGTCTCCACTAATGTTTCCTACTACACTATCCTTTTCTAATCTCTCTTTATATCTGTAATTAAATAGCTTTTTTCCTGGGATGCCTACTCTGTCTCCCCTTCAAATTACCCTGGATCCACCGGGGCTGGACCCCGGCATCTGTGGGTTTGGTGTGACTTTGGGAAGCCTGTATATTGAAGCTCGGGGTATGTTCTTGCATTGCTGGAGAATTTGCATGGTATATCTTGCTCCGGAACTTGTTGGCTCTTGGGTGGTGGTTGGTTTCAGTGTATGTATGCAGGCTTTTGATGAGCTCTTATCAATTAATGTTTCCTGGAGTCAGGAGTTCTCTGGTGTTCTCAGGTTTTTTAAGCCTTCTTTCTCTGGTTTTCAGTCTTATTCTTACAGTAGCCTCAAGACTTCTCCATCCATACAGCACCGATGATAAATCATCTAGGTTAATGATAGATGTGTATAAGAGACAGCGCAGGTGTTCAGGTTTCTAGCTTCAACAGCTGGGTGGGTGGTAGTGNTAATCTCTCTTTATATCTGTAATTAAATAGCTTTTTTCCTGGGATGCCTACTCTGTCTCCCCTTCAAATTACCCTGGATCCACCGGGGCTGGACCCCGGCATCTGTGGGTTTGGTGTGACTTTGGGAAGCCTGTATATTGAAGCTCGGGGTATGTTCTTGCATTGCTGGAGAATTTGCATGGTATATCTTGCTCCGGAACTTGTTGGCTCTTGGGTGGTGGTTGGTTTCAGTGTATGTATGCAGGCTTTTGATGAGCTCTTATCAATTAATGTTTCCTGGAGTCAGGAGTTCTCTGGTGTTCTCAGGTTTTTTAAGCCTTCTTTCTCTGGTTTTCAGTCTTATTCTTACAGTAGCCTCAAGACTTCTCCATCCATACAGCACCGATGATAAATCATCTAGGTTAATGATGAAAAGATTTTCCACAATGAGGGATACCCGGAGAGGTTCACAGAGTTACATCAAGAAGAGAAGAGGGAGGAGGGAGACAGAAGTGACCAGGAGGAGAGGTGGAGGAATCAAAAGAGGAGAGAGCAAACTGGCCAGTAATCAATTTCCTGTGTGCTCTCCACAGTCTGGACCCCTCAGAGAGGTTCACGGAGTTACACAGAGAAGAGAAGAGGGAGGAGGGAGATAGAGGTGACCAGGAGGAGAAAAGGGGGAATCAAAAGGAGAGAGGCAGATCTAGCCAGTAATCAGTTCCCTAAGTGTTCTCCACAGCCTGGAACACACAAAGAGATTCACAGAGTTGGGTAGAGAAGAGAAGGGGAAGGAAGCAGATAGAGGTAACCTGGGGGAGAAAAAGGAGAGTCAAAGGAAGAGAGAGTAATCAACCCAGGAATCACACTCCTAAGTAAAAATGGGTAATGAAGATTGGATTCTTAAAGGTACAGAATTGATAACAAATACCAAAAAGCAAAGATTAAAAATCTAGAGTAGAGGTTAGACTCTCAAAAATACAATCTTAAAAAAACCAAAGTCACAAAAATTATAAAATATATATATGAAGTTTTCTTTAAAAATAGGGTCTTTTTTTGGAAGGTGATAATAGGTTATAAAAATGAAAAATAGAATAATAATAGAGGACTTAAAATAAAATTTTTTTAATTTAAAAAATAGTAAAAATATACTAGGAATTTCTCTGGAGCTGTTGTGGGCAGTGTGGGGTCAGTTCAGTTTCAGATAGTTCCTTGATCTGGCTTATACTTCTCAAGATCTATAGGCCCCTTCCAATGTAGTCAGTGTTAGCTACGGGGTTTTAATCTGTTGCACCTGTCACTTCCAGAGTGGTTCCCTCTGTTTATTTTAGCTTCTTCTGTTTGCTGGTCTCTTCAGTCTCTAATTTCTGCCCTGACACAAGGGGGCGAAGGTGGTCACTTATTTAAGCTCACTTGTTCAGTTGTGCTGGGGGAGGCAGGAATACTGCAAACAAATATCACTGGCATGTGTGGGGAGTGCTCGCAGTATCTCAGCCGCACTGGGTTTGCCCCTGCTCACAGCATGTGTTCTTTCCCAATCTACACTTCTCAGGCTCTAGGTTGCTCTGCTGGGGAACTGTCTGAGGTGGGCCCTAGGTTGTGTGCACTTCCCAGGTCTAAGCTGCTCAAGTTTAGGTTCTCAGGTACTCCACAAAGGCACAGACTTGGTTGGGCATGTGTTTTGTGCCCTTCCCAGGTCCGAGCAACTTAGGTGACCAGGTGCTTGGGGACAGCAGTCTCCCCAGGTGGAGGGTGTATTTTATCACCTCCCGGGTCCCAGCTGCTCAGTTTTCTGGGTGGCAGAGGGAATGTCTCTCTCAGGTGTGCCGTGTGGTTCTTTTGGGGAGCTGATCTCTGGCTGTGACCCTCCCAGCGGATGTCAACCATCCAGAATCCCAAGAAGTCTTGATTAGCAACTGGAAACCAGTTGCAGTTTGGTAGAGGATGCCATCTCTGGGGCTGAGATTGCCCCTTTCCGGCTCTGGCTGTCCCCCTCCTGCCTCCCTGCCTCCAGCGGGAGATGGGCCAGTCCACAGCTAGCTAACTCTCCTCTGGTATCCGCTCAGTCCTTTGCTCTGTGAGTGGGCCTGGCAATGCCTTATGTTAGGGCTTTTTGCAGGATAGTTCTCTCTCTCTCTGGCTATCCCGTAGTTTGGATTGCTATCTCCCTCAGATTGCCCTCAGGGCAATCAGGCCTGTTCCTTACCCTAAGCAATGCAGCCTGCGCCTCCCTGTTCAGCCCCCACTTGCTGGTGGCGGATGCAAGCATCTGGGCTACTTCTCTGCTGGGAGTTGCCATTAGGCACATAACAAATAAATAAATAAATATTTATTTATTTATTTTTCCTCCTGGTTATGTTGCCCTATGGGATTCCAAAACTCCCCATAGACCCACCGGTGAAAGGCTTTCCTGGTGCTGGAAACTTCCTCTTTTAAGACTCCCTTCCCGGGATGGGTCTCTGTCCCTGTCTCTCTTTTTATCTTTTATATTTTTTTCCCTACCTCTTTTCAAAGACAATGGGCTGCCTTTCTGGATGCCTAGTGTCCTCCGCCAGCATTCAGAAGTTGTTTTGTGGAATTTGCTCAGCGTTCAAATGTTCTTTCGATGAATTTGGGAGCGAGAAAGTGGTCTCCCCATCCTATTCCTCTGCCATCTTAGGACCACCCTCCTAAAAAACTGTTTCATATATTGCAAAGTGAGCTCTTTTAGTGAGGATACATAATTAATTTACCTTTTTAGCCCCAGAACAATTAAGTATTCTGCCTTTGGAATGCATGAGATAAGAAAATATACAGCCAAGAGTACACTCTGGCTTAGAAAGAGGCAACTGGCATTGTTACAGAAGTATGGGTTGTAACAGGTAATTTTACATTACTTGTTTTTACCTTCCCATTTCCCTCCTGCTACTTTATATGTTTTTGGATAGCTGTTTAGTTTAAGGTGATTATGAACAAATGAACACTGTCCCATGATGATAAGTAGTTGAGGCAACTTCGGGCATCTCCTGTGTTGAGGACATGAAATTTTACCTGCATTTCGGACAAGAGAGGACACTAGAGGCAAACAGGGTGGATCGTAACAGATATTTTCCAGTTGTCCCTCTACCTCCCCACCCTTCTCCACCTTTCTCTCTGACCCTGGAAGTCTGTTTGGACTACATCCAATAACTCAGTAGGCTCTGCTTGAAAGAAGGGTAGAATAAGGAGGAGAAAGAGGTCAGGGTGTTTATTCCCCTGATCGCTCCCTATGAAGTCACATCAAGGTGACTATATCCCTCCATCAAGGGTCACTGCTCCCCTCAAGGAGGACTACTCTACCTGACTCTCTCTTCTTCCAGCTTCTAGAAACCTCTCCCCTGTATCGGCTTCACTGTTCTAGCCCTGGCTTCATGGACTAACACTGTGGTTCCCCTACAACACTAATCTTTGTAGTTAGTCTCTTTGCAAATAAATCCCCCTCAAATTATCTTGAGTGTACTATCTATTTTCCTTAGGACGCTGACTGATAGACTGTATAACCTTGGATCATGTTGCTTAATATTCATAAGTCTGTTTTCGCATCTATAGCATTAATATATTGATAATTATCTTAGAGTGTTTAGATTATTAAAAGTCTTACTTTAAAGGCTAAGTACTCAAAGCTATCATGCACTATTAACTACTTGCATTGGTTAGGTGCAATAGAAAACTCAACTAGAAGCAATTTAACTAAAATAAAAACTTATTTAACATTCACTACAAGAAATCCAGAAGAGGTGGCTTAATTCAGGTGTTCAGCAGAATCATCCAGGACTCAAGTTCTTGATATGTTTCTTCTCTGAAGGACATGACTACCTGTGGGTGAACAAAATCAAAGTCCATCAGTAAAGCTGGAGGAAGGAAGGAGAATAGATGTTATACAGCCAACTGCACCTGCTACACTATTACTAAGTCCTTCTCTGGTGTTTCAGGTGGTAAAGAATCTTCCTGCAATGTGCAAGACCCAGGTTTGATCCTGAGTTGTTAAGATCCCCTGGAGGAGGAAATGGCAACCCATTACAGTATTCTTGCCTGGAGAATCCCATGGACAGAGGAGCCTGGCGGGCTACAGTCTATGGTGTTACAGTCTGTGGGGCCGCAAAAAGTCAGACACGACTGAGCAACTAACACTAACTAACCTCTCTGACAGCACATCCATCAGAGTGGATGGGCCCCAGAAAGAATATTGGGAGGGTGGGGGCTTGAGTAAGCAGAGCAGGGTCAGAACAAGAAATAAAATACCCCTAATAGAAACCAACAAAGAGGGGCTCTTATTCCTGATGACAGTGATGAGGTCACAGAAAGTTTCCCATAATTCTGACAACAGCTTCTACTTCACTTCCAACTGTATGGAACATGCAACATTTTCAGCACTGACCAAGACAATCGTTATCAGGGTAGTGTGGATGCAAACAACAGACAGCAACTCTGGCTAAATCTATCCAAACAGAAAACCAAAGGAAAGCCTGTAAAGCATTGTGGAATCAATGGACATGTTGCGGAATAGTCTTAAAACACAGACAGGAGGCAAGAAAGACCATTTATAAAAGATACTGCCAGAGTCCTGCCATGGGAAGTCTGGTTAGGAGGTTCCAATGATGGCACTGGTGCTGCTGCTACTGAGCTGTCCTCATCATTGTCAGATACCCATTCTTTGAATCTTTGCAGCTCTGTCTCCAGATTTAAGTTCCAGATGTGAGTAGCCAAATTACCAATCCTAGTTCAGCTGCCTACACCTTAGCAGCTCAAGTTAAAGGAAAAAACAAAAACCTAGTATCCTTTACATTTTCACAGTCTCTCCTCTAAAGTCCAGCACTGAAATCCATTTCAAAAGCATACTCAACAGGTCAATTACCTAGAGCCAGAAATTCGGGAATGTGAAGTCAAGTGGGCCTTAGGAAGCATCACTAAGAACAAAGCTGGTGGAGGTGATGGAATTCCAGCTGAGGTATCTCAGTTCCTAAAAGATGATGCTGTGAAAGTGCTGCACTCCATATGCCAGCAAATTTGGAAAACTCACCAGTGGCCATGGTAATGGAAANGGAGGAGAAGGGGACGACAGAGGATGAGATGGTTGGATGGGATCACCAACTCAATGGACATGAGTCTGGGAGTTGGTAATGGACAAGGAGACCTGGCATGCTGCAGTCCATGGGATTGCAAAGAGTCAGACATGACTGAGCGACTGAACTGAACAAGTTACTTGACTATTTTGGGATATTCACCATAACTCATAGCCCCACCGCCAGCAGCAACTAGCCTCATCTTTTATCCTGCACCCCCACCTCCATTTAACCCTAGCTGCAGTGACCTCCTTCTCTAGGGAGCTCTGAGCTCCTTCCATAGCAGAACTCTGTTCACACTAACACTTCCTTCTGGAATTCTTCCTCAGCCCCAAGCATCAGCTACTCCACATTCAACCTTTAGGACTCAATCCAAATGTCACTTCATCAGGGAAGAGTTACCACTTCCTCATTACTGGCTATGATCTCTCCATTTTCTAACAGTCTTCATTTCTTTTGGCTAGCACTAAAACAATAATTCCATCCTATCTCTTTCTCTCTAGACTAAGCTGCTGGAGGCTGGGCCGACCACATCTATCTTGCTCACTACCACACATCACAATGCCCAAAAGCTCCTGACACATCAGAGTGGCTCACTTGTGAATGGCTGGACACTTCCCTGCCTGGTTTCTGAGCCAGTTAGAATTCACAAAGGATAATCAAAGTCAGTGCTTCTCAATTTTCAACAGGCACTAATCACTGGGAAAGTACAAATTATGATTTAAGAGACCTGAACATTCTGCCCTTCTCACAAGTTCCAGGTGGTGCCAGTGCTGCTGGCCCCACATTTTGAGGAGCAAGGCAACACCTTATAAACTCAAATGACAATCCAGTCACACAGGACAAACACAGTATGATTCTACTCATATGAGGTACCTGGAATAGTCAAACCCACAAACCTGAAAGTAGAAGGGTGGTTGCTAAGATCTGGGAGGAGAGAGTTATTGTTTAATGATTACAGAGTTCCAATTTGGGATGATGGATGGTGCTGATTGTTGCACAATAATGTGAAAGCACTTAATGCCACCTAATTGCACACTTAAAAATGATTAAAGTGGTAAATTATATATTACATCTTACTACAATTTTTAAAAATAATTACACAAATTAAACCTAAATTGGTCTTGCTATGAGGAATCTACCATGGGCCCAAGGATGGTGCTGGGCATAGTCTGTGTCTCAGGTGCCAAGGTCAAAGGTAGAATTAATGCTAACTCTGCCAGGAAAGTTGACATTGAATAATGATCACAGGCCTGTACATCAGGCAGTTTCTGACCTAATCAGAGGGCTTTTGTGAGAGACAAATTGCTTGTTAAAGATCTGGCAGAATCTGAAGCTGATTTGCTTGTACATGTAAAGCACATTTTCTGATCTAAACAAGTTTCATTTTTTCAACCAAGATCCCAGACAAAAATTACTATTGGTGTAGAAAATTTTAGCTTGAAACTGAGGTTCCTAATGCATATAACATGCTGCCTCCCGAAGTAAAATGCTTCACTAGAATCTGACCCTCAACATTATGGTGATATTGAAATATGACTATATTTACTGAGGGAACTTGCAACAAGTAGCACTGGCTGGGCTCCCACCAGAAAGTTAAAAGGTTGGTGTAAACTCTATCTACTCTTCCTTTGATTTATTTTTTATTGGAGTATAGTTGCTTTACGATGTTGTTTCTGCCGTACAACGAAGTGATCAGCTATGTGTTGTGTTGTGTTGTGTTGTGTTGTGTTGTGTTGTGTTGTGTTGTGTTGTACTAAGTCGCTTCAGTCATGTCTGACTCTGCATGATGCTATGGACTGTAGCCCGCCAGGCTCCTCTGTATATCCCCTCCCTCTTGGACTTTTCTTACACCCCTCCCATGCCACCCATCTAGGTCATCACAGAGCACCAAGCGAGCTCCCTGTACTATATAGCAGATTCCTACTAGCTATCTATTTTACACATAGTAGAGTATACATGTCAATCCCAATCTCCCATTAAAAGGAATGAAATTGCGTCACTTGTAGATATGTGAATGGGCCTAGAGACTGTCACTCTTTTACTGTTAGAATGAAGTAAGTTAGAAAGAGAAAAAAACAAATATTGTATATTAACACATATTTGCAGGGCAGGAATAGAGATCAGATGATCTTTTGGATTTAATGATATATTATATATTGAAACTATGGCATATCACATTGAGGAGGGTATTAAACCTTACACAAGATGACAGAAGATTTTAGGATCATGGATTATGTGTCATATGCCTCTGTAACTTAAAGTAAGTTAAATTTCTCTCCCCATCTCTGTACCTGCTTGAGTCTTTCTGGACTGAATGAGTCTTGTGACCATATAATGAAGATGAAAAATTCCATAGATGCCCATTTTTGATGGAGAATGCAACAAAACAATGTTTTGGGTCCAAGACTGTTCTGCTTATTTTATTTTCCCAAAATTGATATGTATAGGTTACTGATGCTCTGTGGAAACTTTAATTCAAAATTGAGACTAGAGCTTGCTTATCCTTTATCCAAACAAAATCAGTTTCTGCACAAGTGATTCTAATAATGTTCAGCATGACCCAGAGATTAACCCTAAGAAACTCTCTGCAAAGGGTGATTGGATATAAATTCTCTCAGCTCCTTCCACATTTGTTGGCTTTCCTTAGATGCTCTAAATCTTCCTCAGAATGCATAGAAGCACTAAGTGTGTGACTTACTGAAATAAAGGTTTATGTAAATATAATAATTTGGAACAAACCTCATACTTGCAAAACTTGCTGACAATGAGTGGCTTGTTCTCATCCAGCTCCCACAATTCAACAGCACCTGTTGGTGGTGGGGAGGAAGCTGAGTGAAACAAGCTTGGTTTACACCAAGACAGTAATTCACTTCTAGGATTCAAGTAGTCTATTGTCACTTAACTAACAAAATTATTTCTGTAAAAGGAAAGTCCACATCTTTAGAGAGTTTAACTAACAAGCCATTTAGCTTTATTCTGGCATTATTGTTGTCCTACTAACAGTTCAGAAAACTAGGTGGGGAAAGCTTCCAGAAAAAGACACGGGGAGATGGGATGGCTGGTAAAATCCATCAGTCTGCTTCCAGTGAGAAAACATTGGAAATTAACTTCTTAGGAGACAAAGATGAATCTCCAAAACAATCTAAGTAGCACACAGTCCAGTATGGTTAAATCTTTACCATTATTTGGACACTAATAAATATTTGTTGAATACTAGTCATAAAAAAAATATGTTGAAAAATTCAGTGTATTTTCTGTGACTGGCTAAGTAGAAAAAAAACTCTAAATAACTTTCCCAACAACGTATCTTTCTTATCTCATTCAAGATCCAGTCTAGGAACACATGTTGCATTAGATTTTCATGCTTCATCAATATGCCTGAATCTGAAGTAACTCCTCAGCCTTTTTATGTCCCTCATTTCTTTGGTACACATACACCTCTTTTGTTTTTGTTGGTTCACACCCTCCTGGGCTCCTGGCCCTAGTGATGCAGGTTCCCACCCAACGTGGCCCAACGTGGCTCTGTGGCAGGCCCCCTTGCCACGCAGGCGCACCAGAGCTGGGGTTGCCTGCCAGCCTGTTCCCTAGGCAACGCGGTTCAAAACGCTCGCCCTAGAGGCCCTGGCGCGATGTGCTTCAGCAAAGCAGGTGAGGAGGGCTGAGTTAGAGTAGAGGCAGAAGAAAGATGGGGAGACTGGGAAAGACCAAGGGGGAAAGGAGAGAAATGTAGCTTTCGTTAAGAGTGCAGTCTGCTCAGGTCTCGACCGCCTTTCTCCGCACTGCCCCTGCCCCCAACCCTCATTTGGACCACGTGGACCTCCTTCATGTGGAGTTTCTCCTCTTTCTCGCTCTCCAGAGATGCTGGTTAACTACTCCTTTGGAACGTGTCAACATAGGAAGATCTTTCCTCATTTCCATCCCCCAAACTTGTTGGGAAACAAGTTTCTCCCTATTANACTGCCCCTGCCCCCAACCCTCATTTGGACCACGTGGACCTCCTTCATGTGGAGTTTCTCCTCTTTCTCGCTCTCCAGAGATGCTGGTTAACTACTCCTTTGGAACGTGTCAACATAGGAAGATCTTTCCTCATTTCCATCCCCCAAACTTGTTGGGAAACAAGTTTCTCCCTATTAGGGGAGTGCCCCACAGAGGGCCTGGATGTTATATAGCAGAAGAAGTGAGTATTCACCTTACCTCAGGTGGGTGTCAGTTCCCAGACTATCTAAGAATACCCACGTTTCCTGGAAGAAAAGCCCTGTGCACTTGTGACCTTCTGGGTCCCAGCATGAGAAAGTGCTCTCTGGTCCTCTGTCTGCAACCAGCTGTCAGGGCCAATATCAGAAAGTAAAGGGCCATTACTTGCGTTTGCCATCCCCACCAAATGCAAGCCTTGGCCTCATGCCATCCCCAGTAAGTGTTCCTTCATCATTCATACCTACAAAGGCCGGTGACTAAATATTTCCTCTTAGTCCAAATCTACTGTGTCTGTGCTGATAGGTAGTTTATGAAATCATAATCAGATTCAGTTGAAACCATATAGAGTTGATTCAGCTCTGTGGGGCTCAGAAAAGTAGATTCACTGGATTCAAATGTCATTCACTCTACCTATCCAGCCACATTTGTAGAGAAGCCTGTGTTACATATGTAATTGTTTGCTCTTGATTTAGAGGAATCGAGAAAGAAGGGGCAACTTGAGCAGAGAAGATTCAGGGATACTCCTGAGATCACTCCGTTTTAATGACTATAATGTTCTCTATGCGTGTTTTGTCTTTGTTTGTTTTCTGCATAACGCATGAAGAGTAAAGACTTGGCATACAACCTCGCTAAGATCCCAACCAGTATAAAAGGATATGGTTTTGGAGCCAGAACAGCTGTGAGGTTTAAGCCAGAGAACAAGGTTAGAAATGGCTGGACGTGCTTAGATTTCAGTGTGATCCATGTTGCTGCATGTATTTGCATTGGGGAGCACGGTTGGAGGTTACCTAAAGTGTGTCCTGAAATTCAAGATGAAAGTCATCTGGACAAAAGCTACTAAGGAGTATACATAAAAACTTGGGTGTTAACGTGGGAAATGTGTGTGTGAGTGTCCTGGGAGAGTGGAAAATAATTCTCAGAAGAAATGGTACCAAGGCAGGGATTCAGTCCTGAGACACCTGCTGATAAAATACTGGAAGCTTAGTTTATATGCATCATATAATTATATGTAATATATAGTATAATATCTTATCAGTTAAAAAAACAGTTCTAATTTCTTAACCTTTTTGTGTGATTGGATTTCAAGTCTTCAGTATAGGTTCCTAATCTCTTGGACATTTTCTTGACACTTACGCTCAGGGAGAGGGATACTGGCTCCAAAAGAAAATCTGAGTGGGGTGGTGGGATGGTGGGGATATTAGCTATGATAGGTTACCTTGGCTCTCTGCCCCCATAGGTTTATTTTTTTTATATAAATTTATTTATTTTAATTGGATGTTAAATTTATTTATTTTAATTGGAGGTTAATTACTTTACAATATTGTATTGGTTTTGCCATACATCAACATGAATTCACCACAGATATACATGTGTTCCCCATCCTGAACCCCCCTCCCTCGGTTTATTTCTATAGCCAAAACATTAGGTACCTTTAGGTAGCTGAACCATACTCTTATCTTGGTTTTCTACTTTCTGTAGGCCTAATTCTATAGCTTGAGATAGTTAAATCATAGCTGATACGTGAAGAGGGGGAGGATGACTTTGTTTTTTCTACTTAGAAGTCTTTACATATATATACATCACCCTCTGACATGTTGATCTTTTTCTTGGAAACAGGATGTGACACCTTACCCAGGCATGTACCAGACAGTCAATCTTCAGGAGCAAACACACAAACCAAATTTTGCTCCATTTAATACCTTGTCACCTCGCTTTCGGACATACTCAAAGGACCCTTGTTATCCTGGGTATGTGACCCTTCTTCTGGTGCACTTCAACAAAGAGCAATAGGAAAAGAAGTACAAAAAGGGGTTACATCCCAACCATGCCCTCTAAATAAGAAACCATCTATCTTTAAAGATTCAACCTCTTGCCTTCCAGGTCTCTAGAATTATAAAATTATAGAGTGTGGTGATTCATTCAATAAATATATATAAAAGGCCAAGAAGTTGTGTAGGTTCCAAAGATTTTACATTACACCCATCATCATTTCTTGGAGCTTACATTCTAGAGTCCAGACAGATGAGAAGCCAATAAACAAAAAAGTAATCAGTGGTGATAGAGAGTGACCATATAATTTATTAGTCAGCATGTGACACTTCTGAGACTTTAAAGGGGGTCTTATTAATAATTATACCAAGATAGTAGCCATGAGCTGGAGCTACCACAGGCACACCCGGAAGAATGGTGACCTGGTGGAATGCTGAATAACACCAAACAAGATG
Organism: Neotragus moschatus; assembly: GCA_006410615.1. Classification (NCBI taxonomy): domain Eukaryota; kingdom Metazoa; phylum Chordata; class Mammalia; order Artiodactyla; family Bovidae; genus Neotragus; species Neotragus moschatus. The sequence goes on from SJYA01000464.1 coordinate 415,094, forward strand.
ATATAATGGCGGGGAGGGGGGGGGGCTTCCCTGATGACTTAGTGGTAAAGAATGTGCCTGGAAATGCAGGAGAAACAGGTTGGATCCCTGATCTGGAAAGATCTGGCATGCCTTGGAGCAACTAAGCCCATGCAGTTACTGAGCCTGTGCTCGAGAGCCTGGGAGCCACAACTAATGAAACCGGCACTCCCTAGAGCCCATGCTTCACAGCAAGAGGCACTGCAGCAACGAGAATCCCACATACTGCAACTGAGAGTAGCCCCTGCTCATTGCACCTTGAGAGAACGCTTGTGAACCGACAAAGGCCCAGTACAGCCTAAAATAAATAAACAAATAAAAATAGTGATATTTTTTACAAAGATGATATGATATGGAGTGATGGCTGGAATCTGCTTTGGCAAGGATTGGTCTTTCTGGGAAATGACACTTCATCTGAAAGCACAATGACAAGACTGAACTTACACTGTGAAGATCTAGGCCGAGAGCTTCCCAGCCAGAAGGAACTGCAAGTACAAAGGCTGTAGTTGGGAGGTGTGTGGAAAAAAGAAAGAAGGCTAGTGTGGCTACAGTGTAGTGGGCAAGGAGAAGATGAGAACAGAGCAGGAAGAAGGGCTGGAGTCCATAAACCTCATAGGCCAGGGGAGGGGGTCTCAGTGCTTTAGGAAGCCATTGAAAATTACAGGGCATGGTCAAGGTCTTTCTTTTACTGGTGAGGATTCCAAGGATCAGAGAGGAAATATAACTTTCTTAAGGTTGTAGTAAAGAAGTGGAGATGATGAAGCCTGTTTCCCATGTCCACTCTACATCTTATTTCCACAGTTAAGTGTCTACACCAAAAGACAAAATGATATGAACAAAGGCAATACAAAATACCCTATTGTTGAGAAATTTCACATCATGGGTACTAATTAGCATCACTGTGGCAAATCTCTGTTATCATCCACCACTTCTGGGATCTCTCGGTCTCTCAGTTAAGAAGAGTGAGGTTGCAGAAATAGCTTAAACTAGAGTTGATTTTTACCTTCACTGCATGTCAGAACTAAAAATCTTGAACACTAACACCTATTTAGAAGCACATTAGCAGGCAAAAGAACCCTTTGCTTGCCTAACACTAAGATCTAACCTGTCTGTTGCCTTTTCCAAGAGAGTTAGGACTAGTCCAGGTACACAGGTAGTACTGATGAAGTTTGTGGTCACTACAACCCACTTCAGTATTTTTGCCTGGAGAATCCCATGGACAGAGGAACCTGGTGGGCTACAGTCCATGAGGTCACAGAGGGTCAGACATGACTGAAGTGACTAACACTTTCACATCTGACTCTGCAACCCCATGGACTGTAGCCTGCCAGGCTCCTCTGTGGGATTTCTCCAAACTAGAATTGTGGTGGTCACTAACTCTTCAACATAAAGTTTTATATTTTTATTTCTAGCCCTGGCACATATAAACTAGAGAAAAAGGCACCCCAGAAAGTTACCTGGCCAATGAAATTTGGATCTCCAGACTGGGCTCAGGTTCCATGTCTACAGAAAAGAACCCTGAAAACTGAGGTAATATGATTGGACTTCTGTGGAGCCTTTACCTAATACTTCCACATGTATCTGTGATTCTTAACCCGGGGTCTGTGAATAAGCTTCAAGAAATCCTTGATCCTCTGAAATTACTTGCACAATTTTGTGTAATATATACATATGGGAAATTTTGGAGAGTTAACAATTTCACTAGATTTCTAAAGGTGTATTTGACTGAAGAAAAGTCACAGTTTCTTATTTAGTCCTCAAATAACCTTTGCGGTAGTCTGAGATAATTATCCTCTATGAGGAAGAAACTGAGGATTGTGCTGTGCTTAGTCACTCAATTGCATCCGACTCTTTTAGAGGAGGGAATGGCAATCCACTCCATTATTCTTGCTGGAGAATACCATGGACAGAGGAACCTGGCGGGCTACAGACCATGGGGTCACAAAGAGTCAGATATGATTGAAGTGACTAACACTTTCACATCTGACTCTGCAACCCCATGGGCTGTAGCCTGCCAGGCTCCTCCATCTGCGGGAACTCTCCAGACTAGAATATTGGTGTGGGTTGCCACACCCTCCTCCAGGGGCTCTTCACAACCCAAGGATCGAACCCAGGTCTCCCACATTGCAGGTGGATTCTTGACCAGCTGAGTTACCAGGGAAGTCCAAACTGAGGCTTAGATGGATTAGATGGCTTGTTGAAGTTGCTCAGCTAGAATATAGATCATGTGACTTTTAAGCCAGTGCTCTTCCCATCACATCACTTAGTGTTAGACCATCAAGGTGCAGTGGATCATTCTGGCAAGAACATGGATTTTAGGAACAGACTGCCTGAGTTCAAACACTAGTTCAATATTTGTTTGCTATGTATCCTCTAACTTTGTTAAGCCTCAGTTTGCTTATCTTTAAAATGGATATAAACTAGACTTGATCTGATGAAGTTGTAAAGATTGAGATATTATAGCACCAGACCTGTAGCATGATAAATGGTCAGTCCATGTCACTTGTAATAAATCCAGAGGTGTCCTTTTCCCCCCTGGTGGAACTTTGGATTAATTCTGCAAGTGTTTATGAAATGCCAGATGTACTAACATCATTGTGCTAGGGCCTACAGGTAACATTCAAGAATTAAACACATAATCTTTGTTTTCAAGAAATTTACCAGCTATACTTGATGATTTGCCAAGTAGAAAATAATTCCTAGCATGATATATTCCAGAAAAAGATGACAAAGAGTAGATTTATAGAGCAATGTTGAGAGATTCACTAGGTTAGGTTACTGTGTGGTTGGGGCTCAGGTAGGCTAAAACAGCTCTAACATACGGGTCTATTTCACACATCCAGGAAGACCAGAGGCAGGGGGTTCTCATGTGAATATTGACTTTGACAGTATTTTTCATTGCAGCTGTCCACCGACAAGGACTTTAGAAAGCATCGGAACCATTTGGCCTACCTAAGCTTGTACTACAACTGAAAAGCTGTGACTACCTTCACATGCTCCTCCTGACCACAGACTCTCCAGGACTGAGGACAGAGCTGCTCTCGTCCTTCTGCATTGCTCTGACCCTCCTGTCTGCCAGCATGGGGCAAAGGAGGGGCAAAGGGCTCATAATTACTATATGACTGCATAAAGACTCATTGTACAGAGGGTGCTCTCTCCACGTGCTGGTTTGTTCTGTAAAAATGTAGAAGAGTCCAAGGCTTTCCTAACTGAGTGCTCAGTAGAATGGCTTCACTTTACTGAAATATTATACTTGTGCATCCCCACCTTCTATATATAAGTCCCAAGAATGAGTTTTATATTTTCTACTGCTAGCCCTGGCGATAGGAGATTGTTGGTCTATACATATCAAGGATTTGGGTGGCTTGCTTGACTTTGTATTTGGGCTTTCTAGATGTAGAGGATACTTAAGGCAGCGTAAATGTTTTAGGAGCTCTTCCAATTCCTAGACAAGGTGGCAGAGGAGAAAAAACTTTGTGAGCTCACCTCTTCTCACACGCATACCAAAATCACAACTCACTGCTAAACAACTATCTGGCATCCAAAGACATAAAGAAGTAACCACAATGAGACACTAGGAAGGGTACACTTGTGATATGATCCAATCTCACAAACTGAAGAATAACACGACACAAGTTCTTCCACAGGTGTGAAAGTTCTGAGCTCCATGTCAGCCTTATATTTGACATTGAGAAGAACAGCCTCCAGAGCCTTTGATGTTGAAGGCCAGTGGGGCTTAATGGAAGGAGCTTCACAGAACTGGGGGGAATAGAGACTCCACTCTTAAAAGCTACACACAAAATCTCATGCACACCAACACTCAAGGCAAAAGCAGTAACTTTGTAGAAGCCTGAGCAAGACCTATCTGTTGGGGTTTTGAGAGGCTCCTGGGAAGGTGAGGAGAGTGGTGGCTCATCCTGGGGACAAAAATATTGGTGGTAAAAATATTGGAGGGGGGGGAGTTTCATCTGCATGAACTCTGACTGGAGATAGACATCTTGCTTGGGTCATTAGCAGCAAGATCTGGCCCCATCCAACAGACTCTAGGCTCCAGTGCTGGGATGTCTCAGGCCAAACAACAAACTGAGTGGGTATGCAGCCCCATCTATCAGCAGACAGCCTGTCAAAAGACTTCCTGAGCCCACAGCCACCTTTAAACATGCCCCTTGACATGGCCCTACCTGCTGGAGGACCAAGACCTCCAGCTCCACTCACCACTGGGCAGGCACTGGCCCCTCCAGGGGCCAGACAAACCAAGAAACCTGACAAACCTGTCAAGCCTCACCCACCAGAGGGCAAGCATCATAAGGCAGAAAACTATAACCCTGCAGCCTGAGGAACTGAGTCTGTAAACAGGTCAGAACTTACCCTGAGACCACTGATCCCTAGTCCTTGGGAAATGAATGGGGAGTGTACTCCTAGGTTACATAAGACATACCCTACAGAGAGCCACTTCTCCGAGGCTGAGAAATATAACTAATAACTAACATTCTACCTACCTAAAAATACAAATAGTTTAGACAAAATGAGATGGCAGAGAAATATGCTTCGCTTGAAATAAGATGAAACCCCAGAACAACTAAATGAAATAGAAAGAGCCAGTCTACCTGAGAAAGAGTTCAAAGTAATTATTATAAAAAAGATCCAAGAACTTGGGGAAAGAATAGATGCAGAGAGTGAGAAGTAACAAGTTTTTTAACAAAAAGAAAATATAGAGAACAGAGTTGAAGAATACAATACCCGAAAAGGAGCTCTTCCGAGTGTCCGAGTTCCCTGGTGTGGAGTGGGAATGTCCCAATTTGATAGCCTGTCCTAAATTAATGTAAAACCAAGTCAAAAATCCCCCCTTTCCCATTACATCGTCTATTTAGTCTGTCAGTCATCGTCATACTGACTTCCTACCATGCAAATCAGGCAGAGTGGCAAGCACTGGGGTCACAAAAAGAATTAAATAAACTCATCTACTGACTCCCTGGGGCTGGACTGAAGTATAAGAAGGACTGCCCGGGCAGGTTAGTGGACTGGCTACCCTCCTCTCCCCATTTTAGTGATGTCCTGAAGTCTCACAAGTTACTCGAGGTGTGCCAAAGTCAGACCTCATAGAAGCTGCAGTCAAAGTACTTATCTAGACACTACCTGGTGTGTACTCCACTCTGTGAATATTTAAAACTTTCAAACCATAGATCTTGGTGAAATGGGCTCCTGATAAGCTTAGGATTCAAAGCTAGAATTGTTTTTTTTTTTTTTACATTGTTCATAACATATCTACAGATCTTAATATTGTCACAACCAAACCACTCAGTGTTTTTATAAGCATATAGGACTTTTTGGTCTTCAATTGTGGCTTTACTTAGGATGTACAGCTCTATGGAGGAAGGAGGAAGGCAACACTGAACATGTCAGATTATGTCATGTGTTGGACAAGAGAGGACTTTAACTGGGAGAAAAACAGGAAGAAATGGGACGGGGATGGAAAAGGGGACGTTGTGAAACATCTACATTAATTTCACATATGTATCTCAAAAGTGATTTTTTTTAAGTTTAAATTTTTATTTTTTAGTTTGTTTTGCTTTACAATACTGTACTCATTTTGCCATACATTGACATGAATCAGCCACAAGTGTACCTGAGTTCCCAATCCAGACCCCCTCTTCCCCCTCCCTCCCCACACCATCCCTCCAGATCATCCCCGCCCATNTGGAATGAAAACTGACCTTTTCCAATCCTGTGGCCACTGCTGAGTTTTCCAAATTTGCTAACATATTGAATGAAACCCTTCAACAGCATCATCTTTTAGGATTTAAAATAGCTCAGCTGAAATTCCATCACTTCCTCTAGCTTTGTTTGTAGTAATGCCTCCTCAGGCCCACTTGACTTCACACTCCAGGATGTCTGGCTCTAGGTGAGTGACCACACCATTGTGCTTATCTGGGTCATTAAGACCTTTTTTGTGTGATTCTTTTGTGCATACTTGCCACCTCCTTTTAATCTCTCCTGCTTTTGTTATGTCCTTACTGTTTCTGTCCTTTATTGTGCCTGTTCTTGCATGAAATATTCCCATGATATCTCCAATTTTCTTGAAGAGATTTCTGCTAAGTCGCTTCAGTCGTGTCTGACTCTGTGCAACCCCATAGACAGCAGCCCACCAGGCTCTGCCGTCCCTGGGATTCTTTAGGCAAGAACACTGGAATGTGTTGCCATTTCCTTCTCCAGAAGAGATCTCTAGCCTTCCGCATTCTATTGCTTTGTTCTGTTTCTTTGCGTTGTTCATTTAAGAAGGCCTTCTTATCTCTCCTTGCTCTTCTCTGGAACTCTGCAATCAGTTGGGTATATCTTTCCTTGATTCATGGATGTAACATTCCAGGTTCCTATGTAAAATTGTTCTTTATAGCATCGAGCTTTACTTTCACCAGCAGACACATTCACAACTGAGCTTCATTTATGCTTTGGCACAGCTGCTTCATTCTTTCTGGAGCTGTTAGTAATTGCTCCCCATTCTTCCCTGGTAGTATATTGGACACCTTCCAACCTGGGGGCCTCATCTTCTGGTGTCATATCTTTTTGACTTTTCATACTGTGTCTGAAAAGACACAGGACTATGTCCTGACTCAAGTGGTTTGCCATTCCCTCCTCCAGTGAATTGCATTTTCTCAGAACTCTCCACAATGATCCATCCATCATGGGTGGCCCTGCACAGCATGGCTCATAGCTTCATTGAGTTATGCAAGCCCCTTTGCCACGACAGGGCTGTGATCTATGAAGGCATGTGACCCATGCCACTAAATCATGATCAACTCTTTTGTGACTCCATGAACTATAGTCCACCAGGCTCCTCTGTCCATGTGATTTCCCAGGTAAGAATACTAGAGTGGGTTGCCATTTCCTTCTGCAAGCGATCTTCCCAACCCAGGGATAGAACCCAAGTCTCCTGCTTTGGCAAGTGAACTCTTTACCACTGAGCCACCAGGGAGTTTGCTTCCTACACGTGGGCTATGACCTCTATGAGAGCAGAAACTGACTTACCTAGTTATATTGCTAGTGTCCAGCACACTGCCTGACATATACAAGTGCCCTATAAGTTGTATTAGACATAGTTATTAAGCAGAAGTAGCTTGAGTATTACATTGAGCTTATAAAAGAGTTGCTATTTCCCTGAAAGCTGTTTTATTCTAAAAATAAAGAAGCAGTGATTTAAAAAAACTTTGCGTTTCCACTTGGATTTAAACAAGAATTCNCATATACAAGTGCCCTATAAGTTGTATTAGACATAGTTATTAAGCAGAAGTAGCTTGAGTATTACATTGAGCTTATAAAAGAGTTGCTATTTCCCTGAAAGCTGTTTTATTCTAAAAATAAAGAAGCAGTGATTTAAAAAAACTTTGCGTTTCCACTTGGATTTAAACAAGAATTCCAGGGACGGGGGAGCCTGGTGGTCTGCCGTCTATGGGGTCGCACAGAGTCGGACACAACTGAAGTGACTTAGCAGCAGCAGCAAACTCTTACTATTAAAAGGGCTTCCTTGGCGGCTCAGACGATAAAGCATCTGTTTGCGGTGCAGGAGACCCAGGTTCGATCCCTGGGTTTGGAAGATCCCCTGGAGAAGGAAATGGCAGCCAATTCCAGTACGCTTACCTGGAAAATTCTATGGACAAAGGAGTCTGGTAGTCTACAGTCCATGGGATCACAAACAGTCAGACATGACTGAGCGACTTCACTTCACATCACTTCACCTCTCATAAGTCAAACTAAGGTCATGTTATACATGTTAGAGCAAGACCTCTTCAGTTCCCAAGATGATTTATCTCTTCCTGGGGAATGTTTCTATCTCATGGGCAATGACACAAGAGTTATCTTATAACTGAAAAGAACCCAAAGATTATCTAACCCCACCCCTCAACTGACCAGAATCTCCACTGCAGCCTCTCCTGAGGGGAGTTACCTCGTGGTAGACCTGAAGTCAGCCTCCTGGTTGTGGGTCCAAATAGACCCTGTTCTAAGATGGGTGCTGCCAGAGACACATCTGAAGAAGTGAGGTGCTTGGTCTGTCCATATGTGGGGAACCCCATGATGAGCTTCTCATCAGGAACCCCATCATCTCACTGATATTCTTACGGCAAGTTCCTGGGGAAATATTCAACTTAAGGCTCAAAGCCAGTTCCTCTCCACCTTCCTCCCCATTTCTGCTTCCCAGTCCTGACCAATAGTTCCTACCTCACAGTGTTGAAGTAGGCAAACTCTCCATGATCAGTGGGACCCTGGTGCGGGTGGCTGTTGTGTCCTTTACTGGTGTGCCAACCTCCAAGCATACTGTAGGTCAGCACATGATGAAGCCCAGGAGCCTAGCAGGGAAGTGGCACAGGAGGGGCAAACAGCAGGTGAAGCTGGTCATTGCCATGATGGGGAGACCGAGGCCACGGCCATGGCTGTGCAGCAACTGAGACATTTCTCAGAAACCCAAGGACTTATCTGGCACTGTGGGCTTTTTCTTTTGATTTTCAGTGATGAGCCACTGAATGCTAGAAATCTGGATATAGATACATGACACAGAACTTTCTCTAACTTTCCTTTCTGCTCACTAGTGGCATGCCTTCAGTGGGAGTGACAAGCCTTCCTCTCTCTGGATTGGTATATAGTGGGCTTATGCAAGCCCACTGGAGAACCTCAGCCACTTAGAATATGTGGAACACTCTCTAGGCCCTAAGGAGGAGGCAAGAGTGTTTAGCATACAGTAGTAGCTTCCAGGCAAGAGCCTTGAGGAAGAGAAAGTGGAGGGGAAATCCAAAAACACCATGAAGACATACTATGTTGAGTTTATGATAAGACTTTGTTAATTAGTTTGACTGCAGCTCCATGGGGCTCTCAGGTTTAAGTTTCGCCTTGGAAGGAGACATGGTGTTCAGGCCTGTGGGTACCGCTGCCTGACTCACACTCCAGTTCTGGCCATTTCATAACCCAAAGCAACAGTTCCTTTGCCTGCAGACATGGCTCCCAAGATCAGTAGACAGGGATGGCCTGTGGCTTGGGCCTCAGCTTCAAAAGCTGCTAATATTTCTTGTTGGAAAAGATAAGATAGTATTGGTGATTATGGTAGTGATAATTTTATGGAAAATACATGACTCATATGTGATCCAGATTTTAATTTAAGTATATTAAAATTTATACTTAATTATATATTCATTATATAAATAAAAATAACCAAACAAAATATAAGTATATAAAAATTTGTGTAAAATAAAATTATGTTTATATAAAAAGATAGCAATATTTTCTGGGAAGAAAATATCCTGTGTGGACTGAAATGTATGTGTTTACCAGGTGTGTGTGTGTGTACAGGTATGTGTGGATGTAAGTGAGCTAAGACTTGACACCAAAGTGTCTGGAATATTTTCCCCTGCCATAGGGCCCCAGGTACTCAAAGTCAAGGTCAGTGCCATCAAACATACAGCCAGACCTATGTGATCAGTGGGTCAATAAATACCATACAATTGCTAGCCTTGGTTACCACAGAGGTAAGCTTGGAGAAGGCATGATCCTGAGTGACATTCAGATGTCATCACATGTTCCCCTTTCTTCTTTCTCTCTCATGGACTTGGTCTGGCCCAAGCTCCAAGAAATATCAGAGGAAACAGCACCAGCCCATGCAACCCTGTCCTTAGTAATCCACCTCCATCTCCAGCATTGGCTCCTCGTGGTCTGATATAATAAAAATCCTCCCATAGAGACTTTAAGACAGTCAGTATAGGTAGACCAGCCTTTTGGTGTTGGCAGATGAACAAGCCCTTAGTTATTTCAGGGTCTTCTTGAAGCCACTTACCAGTCACACTCCATGTCTTCTCATTAACTCCCCAGTCCCTTCAGGAAGGGCATCATGATACAGAAACAGGGAAAGAAAATGACATAAGTCTTCACAAACATTTATCTTCAATCACCACCACCCCCCTTTCCTTTTTCCTCTCTTTAGGATGTGGTTTTACAGCTACTTGACTACTCAGAGTTCACTTAAACACTCTTTATACTCTCACACTTCCATGCCTTTGCTCATGGAGTTCCCTTCTCTTATAATACAGAGCCCTTCCCATTCTCCTCTGGCAAACTTCTACTCATCATTCGCTACCCTTTTCAAATGTTACCTACCTTTAAGTCCTTCACCCAAGCAGAATATACCATTGCTTTATCATCATTTTTTTATGTTATTGTGCGTATTCCATCGTGGCGCAGCTTTCATATTTCATCATTGCAGTTTTCAGGTGGATGTGTACTTGTTTCTCCATTAGATAAAAACCTTCTTAAGACTCTTTCATTCATCTTTTCTCTCCTACGGTGTCTTGAAAGACTCCAGCTCTAGGCTAATTAACAAATATCTAGTATCCTTGGGGCTTCCCTGGTGGCTCAGATGATATAGAATCTGCCTGAAACTCAGGTTCAATCCCTGGGTTGGGAAGATTCCTTGGAGAAGGGAATAGCAACCCACAACAATATTCTTGCCTGGGCAATTCCATGAACAGAGGAGCCTGGTGGGCTACAGTCTGTGGGGTCTCAAAGAGTCGGATATGACAGAGCAAATCTCTGTCTGTCTGTCTGGGGGTATCCCAACAATGTTGAATATCCTTCATGAATTCCCCAGACTGGCAATATTTATTTTCTTTGCTCTAGTTGAGATGGTAGGAGACATTGTGTTAAGATCTCTTGTTTTACAGTGTAACCAATCAGGATCCTGTGAGTTCTCCTGTCAAGTTTATGATTAACCTCATCTGAATCTTTATTCCTTTTCTTGTTCAAAACTTGTTCTCCTCAAGATTGAGAATTATCAAAGAAAACGGGGAATTGTAACCGATCAGAACCCTGTGGGGCCTTCTTGGGACAGGCCTTCCTCCCTATCCTCTGCTTTAGCTCCTTTCTGAAGTACCTAGATAATAGTATCTGATGCACACTTCCTGAGTTGTTTTGCAGATGTAAAAAACCTCAGTGAAAGTAAAAGTTGCTCAGTCATGTCCATCTCTTTGCGACCCCATGGGCCATCTAGTCCTTGGAATTCTCTAGGCCAGAATACTGGAGTGGGTAGCCTTTCCCTTCTCTAGGGGATCTTCCCAACCCAGGGATCGAACCTAGGTGTCCTGCACTGCTTGCAATTCTTTATCAGCTGAGCCACAAGGGAAGCCCATTTAAAAAAAAAAAAAAAAAAAAAACTCTTTAACAAAAGGAGGATGTTAACTACTTGATGACCATAAGCCTGTAGCCCCAGGCCTCCTGGAGCCTAAGGACTGATAATGTTAACCTTTGTGACACCACCCTTCTACCTCATCATCAGCCATCAGAGAATTGTGCACAAGCTGATCACAGACACTGGGATCCCACTTTTCTCACCTGGCTTTGCCTAAACTCTCAGGGAGCTATGGGCTTTTTGGGGTTTGAGCCACCCTCTTCTTGCATGTTTATTGCATGTCTCCTGCAATAAACGTTTCTCTGCTCCAAACTCTGAAGTTTCAGTTTGTTTAGCCTCACTGTGCATGAGGCACACAAACTTGTATTAACAACAGTTCCTTCTTCCTTGACTATCTAGCATCTTATCCTTAGTATCTACCATGATAATTTAGCACATAATTGCCAACAAAGGTCCATCTAGTCAAGTCTATGGTTTTTCCAGTGGTCATGTATGGATGTGAGAGTTGGACTGTGAAGAAGGCTGAGCGCTGAAGAATTGATGCTTTTGAACTGTGGTGTTGGAGAAGACTCTTGAGAGTCCCTTGGACTGCAAGGAGATCCAACCAGTCCATTCTAAAGTAGCTCAGTCCTGGGTGTTCTTTGGAAGGACTGATGATAAAAGCTGAAACTCCAATACTTTGGCCATCTCATGCGAAGAGTTGACTCATTGGAAAAGACTCTGATGCTGGGAGGGATTGGGGGCAGGAGGAGAAGGGGACGACAGAGGATGAGATGGCCTGATGGCATCACTGACTCGATGGACGTGAGTTTGAGTGAACTCCGGGAGTTGGTGATGGACAGGGAGGCCTGGCGTGCTGCAATTCATGGGGTCGCAAAGAGTCAGACAAGACTGAGTGACTGAACTGGCTGAACTGACTGACAGACTCAATAAATACTTCTTGAAATAAATATAGAAAGTGAAAGAAAGTGTTAGTCACAGAGTTGTGTCTGACTCTTTGTGACCCCATGGATTGTAGCCCACCAGGCTTCTCTGTCCATGAAATTCTCCAGTTAAGAATCCTGGAGTGGGTTGCCATTCCCTTCTCCAGAGTATCTTTCCAACCCAGGGATTGAAACCAGGTCTCCTGCATTGCAGGTAGATTCTTTACCATCTGAGCCACCAGGGAAGCCAAGGAAATAAACAGAAGCACAACAAATAAACTTTAGCATATACTATATGTAGGTTATATGCTACACATGACCTGAGTGGGTTGCCATTCCCTTCTCCAGGGGATCTTCCTGACCAAGGATCAAACCTGGGTCTCCTGCATTGGTAGGCAGATTCTTTAACATAACTGGCTATAGCAAAAGCCAAAGAAAATCCAGCAAAAAACGGAGAGGAACATTATTTTATAGAGTAAAAAGGAGGAAGTTGGGAGGGGTTGTTTTTGAATGAAAGGAGGAAAGCGAGAATTTGGAGTGATGATGTTTTGTCATAGGCCTAGTAGCTGAGGGAGCTGGTTTCCTGTAGGAGAGGCAGGTATGTCTCTCATGGTGAATGCTGTGATGGGCAATTGTTTCCTGATGATCCTTCCTGTTGGGGTCTGCAATGGACTCTCCTTCCTGTTACTGACCTTGATGATGCTATGTGAGAGCTTCCCCTTCTCACATCTCAATTCCAGTTTAAATGAGATTTCCCTGTATTATTTTTCACAGAAATAAGGGTAAGGAAAGGTAAAGAAAAGATTAGAGCAATGAAGACAAGTAAAATCACTGCTGAGGAAAGGGAAGTCATTTTGATTTGTGTCAGGGTGGCTTTTCACTTTCATTCCCTCTCCTCCAGAGCCACCCAGTCTATACCGTGTACTTTAGCCCTGAGTGGGGAGATGGCTCCCTAAACTAGCTTTGAGCTTCAAGTCCATCCAGAGCATGTGTCCATGACTTTCTCAGATATACCAGGACAACATACTGACTGCTGCTTGAGGGCCTGAAACCCAGAGTAGATGACGTCATCCTTTGCTTGTAGGGCACCATTTTGATCTTGACCATTCTTGGGGAGGGGGAATTTTCCCTCTTCAGTTCAGTTCAGTTCAGTCACTCAGTCATGTCTGACTCTTTGAGACCCCATAGACTGCAGCACACCAGGCTTCCCTGTCCATCACCAACTCCTGGAGCTTGCTCAAACTCATGCCCACTGAGTCAGTGATGCCAGCCAACCATCTCGAGAGCCGGTCCTAAGATGGTGGGGGAATAGGGTGGGGAGACCACTTTCTTCCCCACAAATTTATTGAAAGAACATTTGAACACCGAGCAAATTCCACAGAACAACTTCTGGACGTTGACAGAGGACATCAGGCACCCAGAAAGGCAACCCATTGTCTTCAAAAAGAGGTAGGACAATATATAAAAGATAAAAAGAGAGACAAAAGAGGCAGGGACAGAGATCCGTCCTGGGAAGGGAGTCCTAAAAAAGAGAGAAGTTTCCAAACACCAGGAAACACTCTCTCTGGCAGGTGTGTGGTGAGCCTTGGAATCTCAGAGGGCAAAATAAATGGGAGGAAAAATAAATACATAATTAAACCCCACAGATTACGTGCCATCCAACCATTTCATCCTCTGTGGCCCCCTTCTCCTCCCGCCTTCAATCTTTCCCAGCATCAGGGTCTTTTCAAATGAGTTAGTTCTTCACATCAGGTAGCCAAAGTACTGGAGTTTCAGCTTCAACATCAGTCCTTCCAATGAATATTCAGGACTGATTTCCTTTAGGATGGACTGGTTGGATCTCCTTGCTCTCCAAGGGACTCTCAAGAGTCTTATTCAATACCACAGCTCAAAAGCATCTATTCTTCAGTGCTCAGCTTTCTTAACAGTCCCACTGTCACATCCATACATGACTACCAGAAAAATAGCTTTGACTAGACAGACCTTTACTGGCAAAGTAATGTCTCTGCTTTATAATAGCCTGTCTAGGTTGCTCATAAGTTTTCTTCCAAGGAGCAAGCATCTTTTAATTTCATGGCGGCAATCACCATCTGCAATGATTTTGGAGCCCCCCAAAATAAAGTCTGTCACTGTTTCCATTGTTTCCCCATCTATTTTCCATGAAGTGATGGGGTCAGATGCCATGATCTTAGCTTTCTGAATGCTGGATTTTAAGCCAGCTTTTTCACTCTCCTCTTTCACTTTCATCAAGAGGCCCTTTAGTTCTTCTTCACTTTCTGCCATAAGTGTGGTGTCATCTGTGTATCAGAGGTTATTGATATTTCTCCCAGCAATCTTGATTCCAGCTTGTGCTTCATCCAGTCCAGCATTTCTCATGAATTCTTTTGGCTGGCCTAATAATTAAATTGACACAATGCAGATTAACACAAGGAAAAAAATTAATTCGTAAACTTGGAAGTTTCTTAAAGATTGGACCTCAGAATTGAGTATAGCAGAAAATTCATATATATCATTTTTAGATAAAGAAACAATTTGTGAAGATTTAACAAAACAAAGGGGCTGGCACTTGGAGTAGCACAGTAATTAAGAGGTAACATGTTTTGTTTCTACAAACTTCTTGGCCCTGAGTTCCCTGCCTCTGGGGACAAGGGTGACCTTCTACCTCTAGATGCGGGGTTAAGGGGGGACACCTTTCACCTGCAAGATTTATTTCCTGCCTCCTGGGAGACAGGAAGGAGAATTCAAGTGTTCTTCTCACATGAGCCATTTCTTAAGTCATTTTATTTAAAAATAGTCCATTATCCCTTGGAGGTATATTTCAGGGTGGCCTGCCCTGGATCCAAACACCATAGTAGTGAAGACATAGATGAGCTGTGTACACTAGGGATGTGAGGAGGGCATCAGAAAGGTTTAGATTGCTTAGGTAGGGCTAAAAGCTAAACTTCCTTCTCAAGGACCTGGGAGTGGAGTCAGAGCAGGTATAGGATAAAAGTGGACCATTTCCCACTGAAGATTTCTAATTTCTATGGAATTAATGACTGATCCTCTCTAAAGTAATACATTCAAGTGCTGTCTTCTTTACTTTGATAAGGGTCATCATTACCCTTAGCAAGCTCATTCTCATTTCTACTTCAAAGGAATGTGGATACAGTGGCGCAGGAGGTGAGGTTAAAGAAGCTCTCTTTCACATTTCCTTTCTTTTCTCCTTTCTGCCTTCCTTCCCTCATACCTTCCTTTTTCTTTTTCCTTCTTTCTTGTAACAATTTTGACTGTGCTATAGGAGGTGGAGACTGGCTCTCTTAGATTTTCAAAGGATTCCTCATGATGCTTAGCAAGCTGCAACTGCTGTAACACAACCAGACCTGTAACAAGGCAAGAAACAAACCTGTGACTCAGCTCGGGCTTCCCTGGGAAGCTACAGACCTGTTGCACTGCTGGGTACCTAGCGATGAACAGTCAGCTCCTAGTAAGTCCTGCGGTGAGTCCTGCACAGGTCTTCCTCTTCACTGCTGTGCAAAAGCCACCCTGGAGAGGAGGGGGGCCTGGAGCTGGGTCCCCACCACCTGGTGAGTGGTGACTAGAAGGAGCATGGGCTCTGAGCAGACTCTGTTATGCTTGAAGATAGGCTCTTCTCCTTCCAGCTGCAGAATCCTGAATACCTTGTCACATGACTCCTAACCTCAGTTTGCTTCCTGACAAGTGGGGAGAGTAAAACCTACTTTAAATTTTTGTGTAAGGCTTAGATGGAATAACTGAAGTGACATTACCTAATATATGTGTGTGCGTGTGTGCTCAGTTGCTCAGTTATGCCCGACTCTTTGTGATCCCATGGACAGTAGCCCGCCAGACTTCTCTTTCCATGGAATTCTCTAGGGAAGAGGACTGGAGTGGGTTTCCATTTCCTTCTCCAGGGGATCTTCCCAACTCAGGGATCAAAGCTGCACGTTTTGCACCTCCACATTGTCAGGCAGATTCTTTACCATTGCTCCACTTGGGAAGCCCCACCTAATTAATGTACAGTCAGAGTCAAATAAATGCATGTTAATTAAACCATTGGCCCATCTACCTGTTGAAGTCATCAAGGCTCCAATGGACTGGATTCTCACCTTTCAACAATTACCCCAAACCAGGGTCCAGTTTATCCGGTCTTGCCTTAACTTGGCTGCATGTTCAGTGAGGGCAACATCTGAACAGCTCCGTATTCTTGCTGAGGCCCAGGATGCCCCAGAGCCTCTTGCATGAGCTGCCCTCATGGGTGATGTTCAGCATCCTCTGATGGACCACAGACTTCCAAGGCTATTTAGGAGGGGGGTGGTGCCAGGTTTCAGATCTGAGCACTGAGGACAGTGTCAGTTCCTCGTTACAAAGTGTGGCACTGGGAAAGTTATGAGTGGTGAAAAAGGTGATGGATGAAGGAGTAGAACCATTGTGAAAGTCATTCTATTAAGTGGGATATTGCAGAAAGAGACAGTGAGGTTTGGATTGGAAACTACAGAAGCAGCATTTGGGCTTAGATGAATTCAGAGGATGCCTGACTTGCTAGGACACACCTGCTGAGCCCTTGAAATGCTGAGCTGAGAAGGACCTCGTTATTTCCGTGACAGGAGAACTGCACAGGGCACTGTACCAGCATCCAGCTGCAGGGCCTGCATCCAGCCCCACGTCTGTCACATTCCCCAGGCCCGCGGGCAGCCCACTGGGGCAGGTGTTGTCAGACTTCTCACATGCTGTGGCCAAGTTCAGAGAACTCATTACACGTCAGATCTTCTCAAGATAAAAATCCCTTTGCCATGTCTTTGACCATGACAGGGAAAGGGAAGGAGGCCTTGTCAGAATGTCCCACCAAAACTGTGGAGAGTTCTCCCTGGTTCCTGTGACTTTGTTGTGGTAAAGAGGAGAGTCAGGGTGAAGCTAAGCTGGAGAGAAGTTGTGCTCCCATTTCAGTTGGCTGTAAATTCTAGGTTTGGGGTCCTTCACTTCTGTTTAGGGTTCTCAGTCATGGTCTCTCCTGGCTAGGAAAGCGGCTAAGGTCCTAGGGCAGAAGCTCTACCAGGAATGAAGCATATGCAGCTATCTGGAGCTGTGTCTCCCACAGGAGTAGGAACCCAAGGAACCCCGACTGAGGCTGTGAAGCAGATAGGGCTCTGCCAGCAGACCTCTCTTCTTGAAACAAAGATCGATCATGTCTCTCTCTTCCTCTAAACCCACGGTGGTTCCCACTGATTAGATAATAAACTCCAAACTTTATCAAGGCTCATCTGATCCAACCCACCTGGCAGCCTCATTCCCTGCCTGCCATCATTTCCAAGTACTGGGTGTTGCAGTCAGTTCAGATTCCTTGCTGGTCTACAATGGCACAAACTCTTCTGAGCCTCTGTACTGTTCTTTGCCTTTTTTTCCTGCATGAGATGCCTTTAACTTTTCCTACCTAATGAATTCCTACTAACAAGTATATTCAAACTATCAGCTAGGGTCCCACATGGCCACTGTCTGCATGAATTCAGTTTTAAAAGAGCATTCTAGCTGCCAATGATAATTAAAAAGGATTCCAATCTTATAACACTTGAAGATCAATAAAAATTAGAATTTGTAAGCATAAGCAACATTTCTCAAAATTTCCATCATAATCCCCCTTCAGAGATGTTGCTCTGCATTTTCTCCAACAGATTCCAGATCTCTATCCTCTCCTCCACCTTCCACAATTACCACCATTTTCACTTCCATATTCTCTGTCAGCTCTTTCAACTAAATACTTTCCTCTATCTTCCTACCTCTCTAGACAAGTTCTCTCTCTCCTTTCACTCCTCTAATTCTCTATAGCAGTAAATATGATAACTGGTCAGTCAAGATCTTATTTAGCATGATGGAGACAAAAGGGTGCTAGTGAAATATGAATAGTCACATATTAGTAAATCAAGTCCATGTCCCACAGTGATAGTCAAGGCAGAACAGAGTTTAACCTGTGGAGCAGTTTCTGTTTGGTGTTATTTTCTAGAATCCAGAAGCAAACAGAATTCTCTAGCTCTGGCTTTACCAATACTATCCTATGTTGGTCCAGCAGGTTTGTTCTGCTGATGAATTTCAGGTGACTCATGATAGCTTGCATTTGGTTGTATCTAGGTATTGAGAAATTCCCAGAAATTACATCTCTAACTCAAGATCTTTGTTCTATGTAGTTGAGCCCAGAGGCCAGAGCATGAATAAAGGAGAAACTGAGGCAGGGACAGTGGCTGACACGCCAGGGGATGAGGATGGAGGTGAACTGGGGCTAACCTGGAGCTCCCTTCCCTTTGACACAGACTCTATTTCTTTCATCAGAGAAATGCAACAGAAAAGAAATAAAGAATGGCTCAAGTGTAGACACAACTCAGTTCAATAAAATCAATGCATTATGTGTTATGTAGCCTGCCAGACTCCTCTGTCCATAACACTCTCCAGGCAAGAATACTGGAGTGGGTAGCCTATCCCTCTCTAGGGGATCTTCCCAACACAGGAATCGAACCAGGGTCTCCTGTATTGCAGGTAGATTCTTTACCAGCTGAGCTACCAGCGAAGCCCCTAGAAAAATACATACCTGCATCCACCATCAACTTACATATATCTGGATTGATAATACTTTACATCTTTCTTTCCAGATATGTCCTAATTACATTGGTTGAAGTAGTTTTGAGGTCCTGGAGCAATAACTGTTTTTAATTTCCTGGAGGCAGCAATTCTGCATGAGAAGAACCACTCCAGATGATCACTGATAATGAGATAATGCAAATTCAGCTAGTGGGCTTACTTCAAACAGAAAAATTGTCCAAAAAGTAAAATGTCCTATCAAGGGGAGTGGTCAAGATGGCAGAGTAGGAAGACCCTCAGCTCACCTTATCCAATGGACACACCAAAATTACAATTATTTACAGAGTAACAATTGATGAGAATAACCTGAAAACTAGCTGAAAATATTTCCCACATTTAACAATATAAAGAAGGAATCACAATGAGATGGGTGGGAAGAACAGAGATGTGGTATAGTCTAGACTCACACACCCAGGTGAGTGACCCACAAACAGGAAGATAATCACAAATGTAGAAATCCTCCCCCAAAAGTGAGGGATTCAAGCTCCACGTTGAGCTCCCCAGCCTGGGGATCCTGTAACTAGGATGACAAGAATGTTTGACTTTAAAGGTGAGTGGGACTTACCTACAGGAGAATAAAAGGGCTGTAGGAAGCAGAGACTCCACTCGTAAAAGACACATGCAAAATCTCACCCACTCTGAGACCCAGTGCAGAGGCAATAATTTGAAGGGATTCCAGTCTGGCCCACTTGCTGATCTTGGAGACCTCTTGTAGAGGCAGGAGGGAACTGGAACGTTCCCTGTGGACACAGACGCTGGCAGTAGCCCTCCGGGGAACTCCTTCCAGCAAGAGAACTCTCTTACTGGAGAGTGACCCTTTGGAGTCCTTTCTCAAGTCAGTCTACTAGAGCTGGCAGCCTACCTGCCCCTCAGCCAGTCACATCAAATCACTATGTTGTGCACCAGGAACTAACACAGTGTTGTAGGTCCATTATACTTCAAAAACGAATGAAAAGACAAAAAAACTCATTAGGAAAAGAGATCAGATATGTGGTTACCAGAGACAAAGTGTGGAGGGATGGGGGAATCTGATGAAGGTGGTCAAAAGATTTACTTATAAGTAAGTACTAGGGATGTAATGTACAACACAATAAATATGATTAACACTGCTTTATATTATACAGCTGTGTTGCAAAGAGTTGGACGTGGCTGAGCGACTAAACAACTATATATGAAAGTTGTTAAGGAAATAAATCTTAAGAGTTCTCATCACAAGGATTTTTTTCTTTTTCTTTTGTATCTATATGAGATGACTGGATATTCACTAAACTTATTGTGGTAATCATTTCATGATGTAAGTCAAATCATTATGAAATTGTTAGTTGCTAGGTTACATCCACCTCTTCGCAACCCTGTGGACTGTAGTTCGTCAGACTCCTTCTGTCCATGAAATGCTCCAAGCAAGAATACTGGAGTGGGGTGCCATTCCCTTCTCAAGGGGATCTTCCTGACCCAGGGATCGAACCCGGGTCTCTTGCATTGTAGGCATATTCTTTACCATCTGAGCCACCAGGGAAGCCCTTATTCTTAGACGATGCTGTATGTCAATTATATCTCAATAAACTGGAAGAAAAAAATAACTTTAAAAATTTTAAATACAAAATTAAATTTTTAAAAAAAAAAGAAAACAAGCAATATGCTCCACTTGACTGAAAATTCCTAGAGGGCCAGAGCCAAGCCTCACCTATATTTACAAGCCCCGGTAACTTGCACACAACCAGCTTCATTACATAGCAATATGATAAATATGTCTGGATCTGATTTTAACACTAACTACGTAATTGTCATTCGATTCCTCAGTTCTTTCCACTGTAAAATAAGATTGGGGTGTTTCAAATGCTTTCAGGCCCAGGCAGGTAAAGTGAATCTGTGAGGCAGCCTGAGAGTACATGTAGGGTATAATGGCAAAAAAAGTCAGAGAATATTCAGATTCATTAAAACTGTACTGCTCTTCTCAATAACAAACACACAAAAACTGTTTTCTGATCAGAGTTGGCCATCGGAGCAGCTGTTTAAAAATCTCTCTTAGGTTTCTGTTTACTTTAAAATTCATTGCTCTGGTTCATTTTCTTTTTTAAGAATGGAGAGAAAATAGTGATGGAGAAGAGAGTGCTAGGAGTGGTGAAAACCTCCAACCAGGGACCTTCATGCAGAGACCACCGTGTCCTTGATACCCACGCTACGTGCAGCCAGATACCACGCCTCCTGGTCTCATCCATCAATTAACAGACCCCCCAACAGCTGTTGCTAACTTTCAAATTAGAATCAAATACTAAGCTGTTTATTGGAAGGAACCTCAAAGATGTTTGACAATTTCTGAGTATATTAGTTTCATGAAGAAAGGCTCTTGTGAGCTGAAGGAATCAGGGTTGTTTGAAACGTTGCCCTCACCCCAGAGGCATCAGGGCAACCGCAGAGTTCTCAGGGAGAGTGGAGATGGCTGCCTCGCATGCCTCTAGGCAGAGAAGGCAAAGCCCACCTAGTTGTTGGCCATGTTGAAGACAGTAAAACTCCTTGAGAAAGACATCACCCAGAATCCACAGGGGCTCCCTGCTGGAGGAGGACAGGTAAGTGGCCTCAATCCCCAGCATGCAGTAGTCATCGTTCTGAAGAGACAGCGGACAGGCCATCACCAGCGGCATTGCAGAGGCCTTGCCCCATGGAAATGTCCCCCACCCTATGTCCCATGACACTTGGGGGCCCCTGACTTCTTGTTCACCCTCAGTCCTGCCCCTGGGAATTGCCCATAGGTGCCCAGATGAGAGCTGGGACACAGAACACCCTCTGGGCCCATCCGAGCACATATGCAGGGACCCTGGGGCAAATACGTACATTGAAGACATAGGCGGAGGACAGAAGTGGGAGCTGGGGCCTGCAGATGGTGAAGGTGATGGTAGGCAGGCTCTCCACAGAGTCGCAGCTCACCACAAACTGCAGAACGCCTGAGGCTATGGGCCCAGAAAAGGGCCCAAGGCCCCCTTTTCCTGTGGGACTCTCTTCTCCACTGTCCAGCAGAGACTGTTGCAGAGACTGGAAGGCCAGGCCTGACTCCCAGGCGCAATACTGACCAACCCTCTGGCTTCTTGACTCCTCCCTTAAACACACCTCAGCTCTTAGATTTTGGGAGTACAGATATGGTCATAAAGAGTTGGGCTTTTCCAGGACCAAATTCTAACCTCAAATCATAGAGAAAAGGCATGGGCACACATTTGTACAAGCACAGTCACACCCTCTCATGTCCACGTGTGTATGCACCAGTCCATATATTCATCTCTCTCTCTCTCTGTCTCTCTCTCATACACACACACACATACACACACACAGATTTGCATGCAAGGAAAAGCAAACCAGATATGGGTACCAAGGGGAGTAGACATGGGGACAGAAGGCTATTCAGAGTAAAGCCCAAAGGTGCATTCCAAATGAAGGAAGAAAACCAAATGAAATGGAGAAGTACATTGTGCCCTGACTCTATTTCATGCAAATGACAGCAGCCAGACTGAGCTGAAATGTGCTCCTAGAACCTACAGTGGACAAGCAGCACCTCCTGACAACCACTCAGCGCAACCTCACAGTCTGGATGGAGTTAGTATTACTCCCTCCCCTTTCCTTTCTTTGCATTAGAGGTTAAAGCTTTGTTTCCATTGGTTCTGTCTGCCAGGGGTTCGGATCCCCCACAATGCTTCCTCCTCCCTCTCATGAACTCATGCTGTCGGGCTTCTGTCCTGAGGCTACCTGCAGGTGCAGAGAAACCCTTGGCTTCTGGTTATTCATATCACCATTGTCATTATCCTGGGCTGCCATTGCCTGCGGGAAGGAGGTCATGAACTGCTGGGGAACAGCCAGCAGGAAAGTCCCTGTATCCACAATGGCCTGGCAGCCTTCAGAACACCAACCAGTGGCCTGGTCACAACTGCAAACCTGACAGAGACACCAGTACAAAGAAAAAATCTAGTGCCTCTTCTGCAAACATGAGTCTTGTCCTCCTCTTATCACCCACCAGTTCAGGAGCTCTAACATTCTGCATCTTCCAGGAAGCAGGGCCACTATGACACATCTGCCCACGTGATGCCCCTGGGCCTTTGTGATTACTGGAATAACAGCCTCGGTCTTGGACTGGTGATCTCTCCAGTCCTTGGAAAGCAAAAACTGGACATATCTTCTTCAATCTATTTGTGCCAGATTTTTCCAGTGCTTACCCAGTGATTAGGATGTACAACCTGTGATACGAGCACAGGTAAACCTATTGGATTCAAAGAGATCACCATAGACTGGGCCTCCAGGAGAGTTTTTGGAGGAGATAGGAATTAATCCAGGCTCTGAAGTTTGCCTAAAGTTCAAATAAGCACAGAGGAGAAGGGGGGTACACCAGATGATACAAACAAAAGAAGCCAGAAAGTTATGACAAGGTGCAAGGACTTGATGACATATATGCTTCAGATCAGGAAGTAGTGGGAAGGCTGTACTGATAGGTGAGGCCTAGGTTTTGTATGGTCTTGACTACAAGGCCAAGGCATTTTGTCCTTAAACTTGCATGTGATGGAAAATACTTGGCGGCTTTAAGTGTAGAAGTAACAGATTCACAATCATGAATTTGGAGATCTGATAAGCTTGCGCTCAAATTTTAAAATTCCTGAAATATGTGACTTTGGATAACATACTAACCTCTGACCCTTGATTTCTTTTTATCTATAGAATGCAATACGATGCTGACATCCGTATAGTGTTGTATATTCTTATATAAAATAGTATAGTAAAATATTTAGCATATCTGGAATGTGGAAAACACCAGTGACAGCATTCAGTTCAGTTCAGTTCAGTCACTCAGTCATGTTCAACTCTTTGTGACTCCGTGGACCACAACACGCCAGGCTTCCCTGTCCACCACCAACTCCCGGAGCCTACTCAGACTCATGTCCATCAGGTTGGTGATGCCATCCAACCACTTCATCCTCTGTTGTCCCCTTCTCCTTCCACCTTCAATCTTTCCCAGCATCAGGGTCTTTTCCAAAGAGTCAGTTCTTGGCATCAGGTGTCCAACGTATTGGAGTTTCAGCTTCATCATCAGTCCTTCCAATGAATATTCAGGACTGATTTCCTTTAGGGTGGACTGATTTGACCTCGCAGTCCAAGAAACTCTAAAGAGTCTTCTCCAGTGCCACAGTTCAAAAGCCAGATGGCCAATACCAAAATCAGATTGATTATATTCTTTGAAGCCAAAGATGGAGAAGCTCTATACAGTCAAGAAAACAAGACCGGGAGCTGACTGTGGCTCAGATCATGAACTCCTTATTGCAAAATTCAGACTTAAATTGAAGAAACTAGGGAAAACCACTAAACCATTCAGGTATGACCTAAATCAAATCCCTTACAATTATACAGTAGAAGTGACAATCTGATTCAAGGAATTAGATATGATAGACAGAGTGCCTGAAGAACTATGGACAGAGGTTCATAACATTGTACAAGAGGCAGTGATCAAGACCATCCCCAAGAAAAAGTGACAGCATTACTCTTACTGATGATGGAAGTGGGTAGAGATTATGCTGATGGTATAATGAAGTTTTAAGAACAAAACTGTGAATTCACAGGGCCTAGGAATGACCAACCTGCTGGCATGGCGAAGCTCAGTGGCCAGTTCTAAAGGTTCAGTCAAGAGCTAGACACCAGCATCTACTGAGCTCCAGGACTACCTCAGCCTGGGGGGTTGGTAATTCTTTAAGAAACTCGTATCATGAGAGGAACAGGCAATACTGTCACAGTGGGGGACTATGGGAGTGCCCATAATCCCTAGGAACTGTCCACTCTACTTACTCCTGGATGACAATCTGCCAGTACAGCTCCCAGGTGACAGGGGTCCTGACGAGATCACCGGAATAGAGCTGAGTGTCCACGCCTCCCAGGCTAAGCTCTGCACCATACCGATAAGTCGGCTGGCTGGGGAGAAAGGCCACGTGCATGAGTCCTGCAGCACAGATGGGCCAGGCAGTTCCTCCCTCTCCTCCCCTCTTTCCTCTCTCCTTCAGACACAGAGGAACTTCAGAACAGGGTGTGCTGTCCTCTCCGCTGCTCCTCAGACTCCACCTGGCTCAAGGTACAATAGAGAGAATTATCAGAGAAACACCCAAAATGTCAGAGACTTGGAAACACAGACTGCATCATCAAGGAGAGGACAGGCACCTGAAAACAGACTATAAGCGTATCCCAGAGAGGCCTTCCCCAGACAGGGAGAGGATAAGAAGAAACCCCACTGAGAGTGCCTGGGATGGGGCCTGACAGAGACCCCAAGCAGGCCATGATGGGGACGCTCTTATCAGGGTCACTTTGATAACTAGACAATCTGAAGAGATTCTAGGCCTCCTGTGTTTACTATCTTGGCCTGCCAGTCATCAGAGTAAGCCATTTGGATCAGGTACTCTGAGGACCACGTGTTTAGGAATAAAGGATCAGGGAGTAAAATTTGCCATGAAGTTTTAGTCAGATGAAAAGTACTGGATTTCTGATCAAGATTTTTGAGTTGGAGTCTCGGGTTCTTGCCTACCAAAGACGGAACTTGTTTAGCATTCACAACATGTTTAAGCCTCCCTTTCCTCACTGGCAAAATGGGGCTAATAGGATTTTTCAGATGTCATTTGAAGTTATTGCTACAAGAATATTTTATAAAGCCAGTTCAGTTCAGTTCAGTCGCTCAGCTGTGTCCAACTCTTGTGCATCACCTCGGTGATGCCATCCAGTCATCTCATCCTCTGTCGTCCTCTTCTCCTCCTGCCCCCTATCCTTCCCAGCATCAGGGTCTTTCCAATGAGTCAACTTGTCACATGAGGTGGCCAGTGTATTGGAGGTTCAGCTTCAGCATCAGTCCTTCCAATGAACACCCAGGACTGAGCTCCTTTAGGACATACTGGTCTTCTCCAATATCACAGTTCAAAAACATCAATTCTTCAGTGCTCAGCCTTCTTCACAGTCCAACTCTCACATCTATACATGACCACTGGAAAAACCATAGCCTTGACTAGACGGACCTTTGTTGGCAAAATAATTTCTCTGCTTTTTAATATGCTGTCTAGGTTAGTNCCTTTTCTCAACACCCTTCAGCAATAGGGAAAACTCTAGAGGAGATTTTGGCTCTGACCATCAGTGAAGTCAGCAGTGTTCACTGCAGAGACAGAAGCACATAATCAATACTGGAAAATGCCAGGGTGGGACAGACACAAATTCCCTCCTTCCAAAAATTTCAGGAGGGGAAAATGACCTTGAAAGAAAGAAACTGACAATTCACGACCACGGGTCAGTTCAAGAAAAGAGCTTCAGAGAACTCAGTTGGCTTCTTACACTTAGTTTATTCAAGAGAGAAGAGATTAATTCACTATGACCTGGGGCCTGTTTGCCCCAAGAATGATGCATGAATGGCTGGGCACAGGCAGCTTCTGTCAGGGGACCAAGAAGAAAAGATAAGGGCTTCCCCAGCTTCCGCCAACAACAGACTCTGGGATCCTTTATTCACAGCAGAGTTTTCCAAGTTTCTTTACAGAGAGGACTCATTGGAAGGGTTATCAAGTCATCCCAAGAATGAGTCCATCAGTGGGAACAAAGGGGTTGTCAAAAGCAAGAGGAGTTGTCCAAGGAGGTGAGATGACAGAGCCAGAGAGCAGCATCCACTTTTCAGCTTCTGTCTGAAGACCAAAGTAACCCGCCAGGGCTCAGGGTCCACCTCAGAGGTCAAAGTCTCCTCTCCAGAGTCTCAGCCTTCCCATCAGGGGTGACTGTCATCTTTCCAGATGGGGTGGTCACCTTCTCAGGGACTCCAGCCTTCCTTCCTGGGGGCGTGACCTTCTGTCCAGTCTGAAGGTACACGGGACCCACACCTATCCCTCCAGGGCTCACTGCCAGATGGCCCACAGTGGTCAGGGGCTTCTCTCCAGGGCTCTCAGTCTTCCCTTCTGGAGCAGCAGTGCACNCAAACATCTAATTTCAGACGCTTTAGCTTTTCTTAAAGTAACATTGAATTTGTTATTGCAGTAATATCCTCCAATTTATTTATGCCTCCATGTATCCACTTGGATCATTTCCTACCATTCTACCTCTGGGCTTGGGCATTTGACTTGCTTTGGCCAATGGAACAACAGTAAATACGCTTCAGGAAGAGATTTTAAAATTAATTGCCTATTGGAGCTTTCTCTCTTGCTTTCTAGTAACAATGAAATCACAGTCTTATAAACTAGCCAGATGAAGAATGGGAGGTCTCGTAAAAAGAGACCTCAGTCAGCCCAGCTGAGGCCATGATAAGCCAGCCTAGCCCACCCCAGCCCACTAGCTAACTGAAGATGCCTGAGCCATTCCAACCAAGACCAGCTAAGACCCGTTCAGAACATACAAACCACCTAGTTCTTCAATTTTTAAAAAAAATGAATTCTTAAAAAAAAAACACCTAAACACAGCCTAAATTACTAACCTCTAGAATTATGAGCTAAATAAATAT
This sequence comes from Neotragus moschatus, assembly GCA_006410615.1. NCBI lineage: Eukaryota > Metazoa > Chordata > Mammalia > Artiodactyla > Bovidae > Neotragus > Neotragus moschatus. The sequence continues at coordinate 442,299 of SJYA01000464.1, forward strand.
AATAGCTGCTTTGTAAGATACTAAGTTTTGCAGTGGTTTGTTTTGCAGCTTAACTGATTTGTGATATATGCTGTGGCAGCACGGTCCTAGGCCCATGTGTCTACACATGTGTGGACATATTTTCATAAGACCTTTAAAGTCTAGGAGGTGCACTTCTAAAATAAAAGATAACACTGATGGCAGATCTGACACTCACTAGCATCATTGTTTCCCAGAAGGGGAGGACAAGAAATTGATCCTGTGTCTGTACTGACTTATGAGGGTCAATCATGCCCAGAAAAATACTCCATAGGTGGGTAACAGTGTGGAGTGCAGGAACTGGGGTTTATGGAGGACACCCAGGAGGAGTATGTAGGTAACTTAAAATATGCTGATTGCATCTTTCCCTCCACCACCTCTTTTCTTTTCTCTTTTTTTTTTTTTGGCCTTGCATGTGGGATCTTAGTTTCCCAACCAGGGATCAAACCTATGTTCCCTGCACTGGAAGGCAGATTCTTAACCACCGGACCACAAGGGAAGTCACCCCTCCACTACTTCTTGTGGAGAGAATAGGTGAAGGTGTTTTATCACAGATAACTAAGACTTCCAAAGCANTAACACCTAAACACAGCCTAAATTACTAACCTCTAGAATTATGAGCTAAATAAATATAATAGCTGCTTTGTAAGATACTAAGTTTTGCAGTGGTTTGTTTTGCAGCTTAACTGATTTGTGATATATGCTGTGGCAGCACGGTCCTAGGCCCATGTGTCTACACATGTGTGGACATATTTTCATAAGACCTTTAAAGTCTAGGAGGTGCACTTCTAAAATAAAAGATAACACTGATGGCAGATCTGACACTCACTAGCATCATTGTTTCCCAGAAGGGGAGGACAAGAAATTGATCCTGTGTCTGTACTGACTTATGAGGGTCAATCATGCCCAGAAAAATACTCCATAGGTGGGTAACAGTGTGGAGTGCAGGAACTGGGGTTTATGGAGGACACCCAGGAGGAGTATGTAGGTAACTTAAAATATGCTGATTGCATCTTTCCCTCCACCACCTCTTTTCTTTTCTCTTTTTTTTTTTTTGGCCTTGCATGTGGGATCTTAGTTTCCCAACCAGGGATCAAACCTATGTTCCCTGCACTGGAAGGCAGATTCTTAACCACCGGACCACAAGGGAAGTCACCCCTCCACTACTTCTTGTGGAGAGAATAGGTGAAGGTGTTTTATCACAGATAACTAAGACTTCCAAAGCAAGGAATATAACTGGAAAATACAACTCCCTCCTCCTTTTCTCAACACCCTTCAGCAATAGGGAAAACTCTAGAGGAGATTTTGGCTCTGACCATCAGTGAAGGCAGCAATGTTCACTGCAGAGACAGAACATAATCAATACTGGAAAATGCCAGGGTGGGACAGACACAAATTCCCTCCTTCCAAAAGTTTCAGGAGGGGTAAATGACCTTGAAAGAAAGAAACTGACAATTCATGACCACGGGTCAGTTCAAGAAAAGAGCTTCAGAGAACTCAGTTGGCTTCTTACGCTTAGTTTATTCAAGAGAGAAGAGATTAATTCACTATGACCTGGGGCCTGTTTGCCCCAAGAATGATGCATGAATGGCTGGGCACAGGCAGCTTCTGTCAGGGGACCAAGAAGAAAAGATAAGGGCTTCCCCCAGCTTCCGCCAACAACAGACTCTGGGATCCTTTATTCACAGCAGAGTTTTCCAAGTTTCTTTACAGAGAGGACTCATTGGAAGGGTTATCAAGTCATCCCAAGAATGAGTCCATCAGTGGGAACAAAGGGGTTGTCAAAAGCAAGAGGAGTTGTCCAAGGAGGTGAGATGACAGAGCCAGAGAGCAGCATCCACTTTTCAGCTTCTGTCTGAAGACCAAAGTAACCCGCCAGGGCTCAGGGTCCACCTCAGAGGTCAAAGTCTCCTCTCCAGAGTCTCAGCCCCCCCATCAGGGGTGACTGTCATCTTTCCAGAGGGGGTGGTCACCTTCTCAGGGACTCCAGCCTTCCTTCCTGGGGGCGTGACCTTCTGTCCAGTCTGAAGGTGCACGGGACCCACACCTATCCCTCCAGGGCTCACTGCCAGATGGCTCACAGTGGTCAGGGGCTTCTCTCCAGGGCTCTCAGTCTTCCCTTCTGGAGCAGCAGTGCACCTTTCAAATGATAGAGGGGTTCTTGTAGGGGTTGCAGTCTCACCTCTGGGGGTTATGGTCATAGTTGCAGACTTTCTATGAGTTTCAGTGGCCATAGCCTCTCCTCCTAGGGGCAAAATGCCCAAACCAGTGGTCAAATCCCTGGTCAGAGTTGGCATTTCAGGGCCAATTCTTGAAGAATTCACAGCAGTTGAGAACCAAAATTTTGGTGAAGGAGTTGAGCTGAACTCTAGAAAAAATCAACAGAAAAGGGTGAGACTCCTACCTCTTCCTTCCCATCCTGTCACTAGCAGAACTAGAGCTACTCCAGGGATGAAGTACTAGCTCCCAAACCAGAACCGGAGGATTTCCAAATGCATCCACTTGTCGACACAGATAGTCTCTGCACACAAAAGCCTGGCTCCCCTACTTCAATATATCAGCGTGATCCCAGGCACCCATGGACACTCAGTGGGGTTTGCTACATTTCTGGTTGAGGGACCCCAAGCAGAAGTCTGCCAGTTCTCTAAGCTTAAGCCTTTGCTTTGACTTTTGCACCTTGAGCAAGGCCCTACCCTGAAGCCTATTCCTAACCTGTAGAATCCACAGGAAGAATCCTTTTGTGTCCCATTTTCGGGGAGCACAAAGTCCAGGCTGAGGGCAAGGAGGTTGCCCTAGAAATCATGTTGTAAAGAATTAAGTTGGAGTCTCATTTCCACTCCTGACTAGCTGTATTATCTTTCTGAGCCCTGGTCTCCCACAAAATGAGGGTTATAGACTGTCTCCAAGGATGCTGCAGCTCTAGCATGCCAGGTTCCATCTCCAAACTGCCAGGGAAGTCTCTACTACCAAAGAAATATCAAAAAGAAACTTAATTTCTTCTTCTGGTGTTTGTTGCATGAAAGCAAGGAAAAGAAATACAGAAATAAACTGATATGTACTGAGTGTTCACCATGAGCCAGCATGCTTTCACTTCATATCTCATTTAGTTTGTATAATAATGACATGAGTGTAAGGATTATTCCCATTTTGTAGATGGGAAAACAAAGCTCAGAGAGATCAAATGGAGCATGCATCCAAACCAAGATTAGAAAGCAGACTGGCCTAGCATCAAAGCTTATTCTCTTCCTTGGCTGTCATTTTGCCACAACAAAGCCTTTAGATCTTACAGAAGGGACCCACCCAGTGGCTGCTTGTGCAATTGCCAATCCCACCTTCCAAGTCATAGCTACTCACCATCATTCACCAGGAGATTATTCAATGTGTGGACAAGGGGGAAAGGGCCAGTGCCGCAGAAATTGCCCCTGAAGTCATCCAGGTCCAATGTCCACACCATGGCCCCACCAAAATGCTCTCTCTTTATGAAAAATGCCTGAAAAAAAGGAGTGGTCAGTCAACCTGCTGTTCTCACCATCCTCCAGATTGAGTACAATGGCAAAATCAGATGGACTCTCAGAAGGCAATAGCCACATAACCTGTCTTTGAATCTAGCCTCTATTACTTATTAGCTGTGGCATCTTGAAAAAAAATTACATAAACTTTATGTGTCTTCGTTGCCTCCTGTGTAAAAATAAAAAAGATGGATAATAACATTTCCAACATTTTTAGGATCCAAAGAATTCCTACATGCACATGTTACAACATGGATAGAAGCAGAAGACATCATGCTAAGTGAAATAAGCCAGTTACAGAAGAACAAATACTAAGATTCCACTCATAGAGGCGCTTAGAGTAGTCGGATTCATAAAGATGGAAGGTAGAGTGGTGACTGACAGGCATGTGAGGGAAGAGTGAGGAACTATTTACTGTGTGTGGAGTTTCCATTTGCGAAGACAAGAAAGTTCTGGAGAGGGATAACTGTGATAATTATACAACAGCGTCAATGTACTTAATGCTATTGAACTGTAACAAAAAGTAAGTAAAATGGTAAATTTTATGTTATGTATATTTTGCCACAACTTGAAAAAAATTTTTTTAATTCCCACATGTAAAATATCTGGAGCAATACTTTGCACATAGTAAATGTTCATAAATATTAAGTACTGTCTGACTTCCCACACTGCTAATTACCATTATCATCATACTAAACAGTAGATATTGCTTTATATTTTTTAAAAATCACCTCAACATACCTCATGCCAAAATGATGCTATAAAAGAGGAATAGAACAGACAATATCATATCCTTTTCACAGGTGAGTAACATAGTCTTTGTCCATGATTTCTTAAATCACAGATATAACTAAAAGGCAGAGTTTAGACCCCAAACCAGGTTTTATTATTACTTTGCCAGCACTCTCTGTGCTGGCAGAAAAGGCAGACTCATATGCAAACATCTGCACGACGGTAATGACTTGGCCAAATCGGTTGGCTCCTTTCTGAGGTTTAATTTCCCCAAATGTAAAATAAGACAGCAAAGCCTAATTATTAAGTTTGAAACTGTGAAGATTCTGAGACTTTATCCTACTTCTAAGCTAAACTGGGCTTCCAAAGTGCCACTAGTGGTAAAGAACCTGCCTGCCGATGCAGGAGACGTAAGAGACTTGGGTTTGATCCCTGGGTTGGGAAGATCCCCTGGAGGAGGAAATGGCAACCCACTCCAGTATTCTCGCCTAGAGAATCTCATGGATAGAGGAGCCTGGCAGGCTACAGTTCATAGGGTCACAAAGAATCAGACATGACTGAGGCAACTTAGCGTGCATACCTAGGCTAAATTAACCTGTTTTATATGTACATACACACACACACACCAGATCTCCAGATCAAAACAGTGACCATTTCTACTCACAGTAAAAAGTCAGGTTAGCACCTGGAGTTTGCTCTCCATTCCCCAATAATCCAAAGAGTGATGTGAAGGCAACCAGATATTCACCTGCATGTGCAACAGAGTTCGCACCACAGGAGAAGACTCCCACAGTTACGACTCTCAAGCTGACACAGGAAGCAGGCACATCTTGCCCTCCTCCCCTCTAGAGAGACCGAGAGCTTGGCTCTGGAAAGTAAACAAGGCCTCTCCGGGAAGGAGATTTTACAGTCCATGTAGGTAAGGAGATGACTCTGGGGGAGAGGAGAGGGGAAACTTTCTGTTTAATTATAGCTGGTCTGTTTGCTTTACTCAGAATGCCTAGGCAGTGCTGGAACACTGAGAGATCCAGGGATTACTGCTTCCCAGTGATTACCTGCAAGGTTTCTTTCAGCTGAGATTCTGTGATGAGACTTCTTAAGTATGCTCACACTAGGCTCACGTCCACCTCTAGCTTGGTAAGGCTCTGTAACTGCCCCTCAAAGCAAGGCTACCCTGCACTGCTGGCTTCTGGCTTTCCCCAGCAATGGGGTCCAACCCCCTCTTCTGTGTCCTATGGATCATATATTTAATTCCACCCAACTGGATAATCCCAGGGTCACTGACCTCTTTTGTGTCTTCTGTTTCTAAACCACAGAGTAAGATCCTGGAAGCTGAAAGTCATGCTCTCTACCTCTCTCCCCACAGCGGGTCTCACCCAGGATTGGAGGAAGTCACAGTGACTCTTCATGGTAACTGCCATATTATCTCTGCTTTCTACCGCAAATGTTCCCCAAAGAACAACCAACACCAGTGACTTCCACATCACTTATGAGAGGAGACACTGTGACCTCCCTCTACTTATAAGCCCCGACATCCAGGCAGTGACAGACTTCTGACAACTGCTCACTCATCAATGGCCTCTCCTCCAAACTCCCTGGTCCAGACCCTTATCATCTCACATGCGCACACCCGAAGTGCCACACAGATTACAGTAGGATCACAAGGGGATATACTGCAAACAGTTTCCAGATTCTTTCTAAGACCTGATGAATATTCAGGGTTGGAACTAAGAATTTCTACATCTATTAAGTCTACATCTAATCTAGGTGATTCCAAGCAGAGGCAGGTTAAGGAAACATTGGAACACGTCTTTTCTGTTTTAATTCACTATTAAAAAAAAAAAAAAAAAAAACTCGCCAGGTTCAACATCATAGACCACTGTTGATATGGGGTTCGGTGGTGGTGACAATTACTAAAGTCTAAAGATTTCAAACTCACAAATCATATACCTGGCTCAGAAACCTGATTTTGCCTGAAAGTACATACAGGATGAAGGCCAGACACCTTCATCAGCATTCAAGAGTCTCCATAAATCCTCCTTTTTAAAATAAGATGATTGGGGCAGGTTTGATTAGGAAGCTCTAGTTAGATCTGGTATGCCTAAAACTCATCTAACACAGTCATTCTCACCTTCATTCTCCATGCAGTACACACAGACACACAGACACACAGACACACACACACACACACACACACACACACACACAGAGTACAGAGAAGGGCCTCACAGAAGCCAGAGGAAAACTATGCTGGAGCAAGAAAGGACCAAGGTCTCACCTTGTAACCGAAGCTGATGGCGTCATCATAGCCAACCCACTCCTTCCCCTTGAAGGCATATGGGACAAACTGATCATCAATCCAGCGCTTCTTCGCTCTCCGGACAAAAGAGCAAACCTGCCAGGAAGATCACCAGGGTGGTTCTGTGAAGTACCATGGAGGGAAGCAACAGCAAGGAAAAAGAACCCAGGAATTCCTCACCAGGGGGTGCCAGGAAGGCAGACCAAAGAGGGGGTGTGGAAGCCACTCACAAAGGACCTCCTGTCTATTCCAAAAAAATCCCTACTACTGCACATTCCTTCCATGACATCTGTGATGCATACACAAAAAGAACACTAAGGAGTAGGGGAGAGCCTTAAGAAAACAAACCAGGGTTTGGTAAAATCAATCCCAAACTACTATAGGAACAAACCTGACCTTTGACCAAACCTGTTCCTTTCTCAAAGACTTTTTATGAATAAGTATCTTCTCTGTTCACTAAAACCAACATAAACTGCCCCATCTAGGCAGTTATCAAACTAACTTTTGAATCTATAATAACTGTAAAGGCCTAGAATGCAGGGAGAACTATTATAGAACTTATTATAATCAAGAAAGCACTGAGTGTGGATTGGGTACCCAGCCCTGAGCTGGAGACCATATGCTACAAAGATGTAGACATGTTCAACTCGGGCTGTCGAAGTCAAGGTGTAAAAGTTTTTCCTTTGGGGGTGGGGGTGGTCATTAAAAGTTTATCAAAATCTCTTTCACGTAATATCCTTCAAGAACACTCCCTCGACTATGTCATCACTCCTAACTACGCTTCACGGGATTAGTAGGGAAACATCTTCAGGAGCCAGGACAGAGCAGAGATTGGCCAGACACCAGCACCTCCACTACCACCAAAGATACAGCTCGCCCTCTGGTGTCTGCGGTCCTCTGCCTAGCAGGTCCTTCCCGCCCATCAGGATTCTGGTTGTCCGTCACAGCTCTGCACAGAATTCACCTAATCTAGGTCCTACAGCCACGCAGTCCCTGCCTCTTACTATCTTCCCTTGTGTTTCACATTGCCCTGGGTCCATGGCTCTTTCCTCCTCTACAGCAAGCTTTGTTGAGATGGGGACTAGGGGTGGAATTGAGGTAGAGGAGAAAGAATCTGTCATGGGGGATATCTTTGAGTCATTTCAGAATAATCTACTAGTGAGGAGGAAGGAATCAGGGAGAAAAAACAAGACTGGCCAAGAGCGGTTAATGACTGAAGCTGGGTGGCTGGGTGAAGGGCATTTGAGAATCAGGGAAAGAGAGGATGCTAGACTATTCTTTTACTTTTGAAAATGTTTGAACTTTAAAAAAAAATTATATATGTATATATAAAATATATTAAAATATATATATATATCTTGCAAATATTAATTAGGTTCATTTAGGCCATACAGTAATTCAGGATTGACTTAAATATTATTTAAGAATCTTCTAAGGAGTGAAGATTCCCCCTCCATTCAGACTTCACCCAGTCCCTCACCTCTTAAAAAGGGCTCAAATAACTTTCCCAAAAGAAAGTATCCCAGAGACTGGGTGTCCCTTACCACTGCAGACCACCTCCTTGTCCTATCTCTAGCCCTCAGTCTTGCCTTGGTCCCTTGTCCCTGCTTTGGCCCTGGGCTCGGGTGGGGGAGCCCTAACTCACAGACAGAGGTTCCCGTTCCCCTCACCTCATAATAAGCCAAGAAGCCAGCTTGCTTGGTGTACTTCCCTGGAGATGCTGGTCCCACAGCTTCTGCCCTCAGCTCATTCTGAGAGGCTTTGAGGAGGTGAAAAGTACGTCCATAGGTGGGAAGCCCCATGAGGAGCTTCTCAGGGGGAACCCCAAGCTGTCGCCAGTAATTCATGGCATATGCCTGCAGGGAGGAAGAACACAGCCCCTCCTTGTTACCAAGAGCCACTGGCCTGGCTCAGGGGTGCATGTCTGGGCTGCATGACAGCTCTCCTTTTCTTACCGAAGATTTGGGGTCTCCAGGAAGAGAGAACAGAGGGCTATTGTGTCCTGTGACCTTTTCCCAGCTTCCATGTAAGTCGTAAGACAAGACGCTGATGAAATCCAGGAGTCTATAAGGGGCAGGAAGAAGAGGTATGAAGATCATGCTAGCTAGACTTTCACAGCACCAAGTAGCAAACGAGCTGAACATCGGCCACCCAACACCGCTGCCATCTCTGCCCACTGAGATGGGGACTGGGGACTGCCTGAGCCATGCCCCGCATGTGAGAGGCTGCCCTGGAACACACAGCTGGTGAGGAACAGCGGTGTGTCAGGACCTATGCCTTCCTGGTACTATCCAAGGGGTCAGACCAGGAAACAAAGTGGATGGGATCAGACCAGGAAACAAAGGTGTTCTGGCTGATACAAGTGCAGCAGAGGTCTGCATAAATAACATGTGTAATCAGACAGCATAAAAGTGCATCCATCTTTCTACCATTCCAGGAGCCACTGGAACCCACCTCTTCCAGAAAGCTTTCCAGATGGCAAAGTGCAGTTGAGCCTTATCAGGGCACAGTGTAGAGGTTAGCATGGATCATCTAATTTAATTTTAATTTAGCCAATATAGCCACAATTGTCTCTATTTTAAAATGAAGAAATTGAAGGGCTTCCCTGGTGGTCAAGTGGTTAAGAATCTGCCTGCCAATGCAGGAGACAGGGATTCAATCCCTGGTCTGGGAAGATTCCATGTGCCACAAGCCCATGTGCCACAACTACTGAAGCCCAAGCACCTAGGGCCCATGTTTTGCAACAAGAGATACCCACTACAATGAGAAGCCTGTGAGCTGAAATTAAGGTGTAGCCTCAATCACCGCAACTAGAGAAAAGCCTGCACTCAGCAACAATGGCACCCCACTCCAGTACTCTTGCCTGGAAAATCCCATGGATGGAGGAGCCTGGTAGGCTGCAGTCCATGGGGTCGCTAAGAGTTGGGCACAACTGAGCGACTTCAGTTCACTTTCACTTTTCACTTTCATGCACTGGAGAAGGAAATGGCAACCCACTCCAGTTTTCTCGCCTGGAGAATCCCAGGGATGGGAGACCCTGGTGGGCTGCCATTTATGGGGTCGCACAGAGTTGGACACAAGTGAAGTGCGGCAGCAGCAGCAGCATCAAAGACCCAGTGCAGCCATTAATAAACACATAAACTAAAGAAGTTAAAACTCAGACAGTTACCTAATTTGTCTAAGGTGACCCAGCTTGGTGAAGATGAACTCCCTCAATCTTGTATGGCTCTAAGACCAACACTAGGCAACTCACTCCACTGGGGTCCACCTTTCCTGCCTAACCACTCTCCATTGAAACCACGCTCCCTAAATAAAAACACATTCAGAAACACCCCCATTCACCTCTCGTGTTCTGCATCTAACTCAGCTTTCGTATCTGTAAATACCTGATTCTTGAGCTTTGAGAAAATTAGTACAGAACTGGCATTTCCAGAAAGTTATATGCTTTCTTGGGGCTTCCCAGGTGGCGTCAGTGGTAAAGAANAATGGCTTCCTATACTAGCTCTGTGGTTCCCCTATGTGTGTGCGTGCAAGTTCAGTCTTAGTCATCACCAACTCTTTGCGACCCCATGACTAGCCAGCCAGGCTCCTCTGTTCATAAACACTATCCCATGATGATAAATAGTTGAGGGAACTTTGGGCATCTTTTGTGTTGAGGACATGAAATTTTACCTGCATCTCAGGCAAGAAAGGACACTAGGGGCAAACAGGGTGGAACATAAGATATTTCCTAATCATCCCTCTACCTCCCCATCCTTCTCCACCTTGCTCTCCGATCCTGGAAGTCAGTCTGTTTGGACTACATCCAATTAGCTCAGTAGGCTCTGCTTGACTAGAGGGTAGAGTGAGGAGGAGAGTGAGGTCAGGGTGTTTACTCCCCTTTCCCTGTAAAGTCACATCAAGGTGACTATATCTCTCCATTGAGGGTCACTGCTCCTCTCAAGGAAGACAGCTCTATCTGACTCTCTCTTCTTCCGGCGTTAGATAACCTCTTCCTGGAACAGCTCCACTGTCCTAGCCCTGGCTTCCTATACTAGCTCTGTGGTTCCCCTATGTGTGTGCGTGCAAGTTCAGTCTTAGTCATGACCAACTCTTTGCGACCCCATGACTAGCCAGCCAGGCTCCTCTGTTCATAAACACTATCCCATGATGATAAATAGTTGAGGGAACTTTGGGCATCTTTTGTGTTGAGGACATGAAATTTTACCTGCATCTCAGGCAAGAAAGGACACTAGGGGCAAACAGGGTGGAACATAAGATATTTCCTAATCATCCCTCTACCTCCCCATCCTTCTCCACCTTGCTCTCCGATCCTGGAAGTCAGTCTGTTTGGACTACATCCAATTAGCTCAGTAGGCTCTGCTTGACTAGAGGGTAGAGTGAGGAGGAGAGTGAGGTCAGGGTGTTTACTCCCCTTTCCCTGTAAAGTCACATCAAGGTGACTATATCTCTCCATTGAGGGTCACTGCTCCTCTCAAGGAAGACAGCTCTATCTGACTCTCTCTTCTTCCGGCGTTAGATAACCTCTTCCTGGAACAGCTCCACTGTCCTAGCCCTGGCTTCCTATACTAGCTCTGTGGTTCCCCTATGTGTGTGCGTGCAAGTTCAGTCTTAGTCATGACCGACTCTTTGCGACCCCATGGACTGTAGCCAGCCAGGCTCCTCTGTTCATGTAATTTTCCAGATAAGAATATTGGAGTGGGTTGCCACGCCCTGCTCCAGGAGATCTTTTCAACTCAGGAATCGAACCCACGTCTCCTGCGTCTCCTACATTGGCAGGCAGGTTCTTTACCACTGTGCCACTTGGGAAGTCTGTGGCTCCCCTACGCCACTCCCAGAACTCTGTAATTAGTCTCTTTGTAAATAAACCCTCCTCAAATTACCTTAATTTGAATGTATATCTGTTTTCCTTAGGATACCACCTGATATACCATATAAACTTCGATCATGTTGCTTATTATTTATGAGCCTGTTTTTCCTATAACATTAGAATTATAACTATCTTTCAGAGTATTCAGATTATTAAAAGTCTTACTTTAAATAGAGTGTTTAAAGGACACATACACAAAAATATGGAGCTTCCCCAGAACTCAGTAGTAAAGAATTTGCCTGCAATGCAAGAGACACAGGAGACATGGGTTTGATTCTTAGATCAGGAAGATCCCCTCGAGAAGGACATGGCAACCCACTCCAGTATTCTTGCCTGGAAAATCCCATGGACAGAGAGGCCTGGTGGGCTACAGTCCACAGGGTCGTAAAGAGTCAGACACAAGTGAAGTGACTGAGCATGCACGCACACACTTAAAAATATAACGCATCACTAACTATTTACATTTGTTAGGTGCAACAAAAACTTTACTAGACGCATTCAAACAAAATGAAAACTTATTAACTCACATTAACAGAAACCCAGAAGACGTGGACTAATCAGCACTGCTTAATTCAGTTGTTCAGCAGCATCATCCAAGACCCAAATTCTTCTCTAATGTGTTTCTTCTCTATAGGACACGACCACCTGTGTCTGGATAAGATCAAAGTTCTGTTAGTAAAGATGGAAGGAGGGAAAATAGATGTTAGACAGCCAAATGCACCTGCTGCACTATTAGTAAAGTCCATGGGAATAAGCAGCTACTCAACCTCTCTGACAGCACACAGAATGGAAGAGGATCAGAAAGACTCCTGGGGAAGGGGAAGTGGAATCAGCAGAGCACAATCAGAACAAGGAAAAAAACACCCTTCACAGAAACCAACAAAGAGAGGCTGTTATTCCTGATGACAGTGGTGAGCTCGCAGAACAATTCCATAACTCTTGACAACAGCTACTTCACTTCCAACAGCACGAGCTATTCTTCATAGGGGTCATGAACATGCACGAGCTATTCTTCATGGGGGTCAGTTGGTCCCCAATGACCAAGACAGTAGTTGTCAGGGTGGTGGAGTTGTAAACAACAGACAGCAACTCTGGCTAAATCATGGCAAACAGGAGTTCAGAGGGAAGCCTGTTGGAATCAATGGGCATGTTGTACAACCAGTATTTTTTTTTTTTAATTAAGATATAGCTGATTTATAATATTAGTTTCAGTGGTTCAATATTTCTACAGGTTAAAGTCCATTTAAAGTTATTACAAAAGAATGGCTCTATGTCCCTGTGCTAATATGTCCCTGTTGATTACTGATTTTATGCATAGTATTTCGTGTCTGTCAATCCCATACCCCTATCTTGCCCCTCCCTCTTCCTCCTCTTCATGTAGCCCCTAGTTTGTTCTTTATATCTCTAAGTCTGTCTGTTTTGATTTATTCATTTATTTTTTAGATTACACCTGTTAAGTGATAACAAAACAGTATTTGTTTTTACCCATCTAACATTTCACCAAGCACTATTCTCTCTAGGTCCATCACATGGTTGTAAATGGCAGAATTTCCTTTTATGACTGAGTAAAATTCCACTGTATGTAAATATATGACAGCTTCTTTATCTATTTGGGCTTTTCTGATGGCTCAGACTATAAAGACTCTGCAAGCACTGCAGGTTCGATCCCTGGATCAGGAAGATCCTGTGCAGGAGGAAACAGCAACTCACTCCAGTATCCTTGCCTGGGAAATTCCATGGACGGATTCACTTGTTGATGGACATTCAGACTGCTTCCATACCTTGGCTATTGTAAATAATGCTACTCTGATCATTAAGGTGCAAGATTCTTCTCAAATTAGTGCTTTTGTTTTCTTTGGATACATACCCAGGAGTGGAATTTCTGGATCCTACTGTAGCTCTATTTTTAGTTTTCTGAGAAACTTGCACACTATCCATAACGGCCACATCAATTCACAATCCCATCAACATTGTACCAAGATTTCCTTTCTTCCATATCCTCACCAACATTTGTTATTTGTAGACTTTTTGGTGATAACCATTCTGACAGGAGTGAGGTGGCATCTCATTGTGGTTTTGATTTGCATTTCTCTGATAATTAGTGATGTTGAGCTGTTTTTCATGTGCCTGTTGGTCATCTAAATATCTTTATGTAAAAGTGTCTTTTCAGGTCTTCTGCTCACTTTTAATTGGGTTCTTTGTTTGTAATAATGAAAATTACGGAAGGAAAGAAAAATTAAGGAGAAACAATTCCATTTAAAATCACATCAAAAATAATTAACTATTAATAACTAGGAATAAACTCTACCAGGGACGTGAAAGACATACATTCTGAAAACTATAAAACACTGATGAAGGAATCTGAAAACAACACAAAGAAATGGAAAGATATCCCATGTTCTTGGACTAGAAGAATTAACATGTTAAGACATCCATATTACCAAAGGGAATCTAAAGAAGTAATACAATACCTATCAAAATACCAATGACATTTTTCACAGAACTAAGAACAAGTAACCACAAATGACCCAAGTTGGGCAATCTTGAGAAAAAATAACTAGGCTGGAGGAATCATACTCCATGACGTCAGACCATACTACAAACCTACATTAATCAAAGTAGTATAGTTCTGGCACAAAAACAGACACACAGATCAATGCAACAGAAAAACAGCCCAGAAATAAATCCACATGCTTTGTCAATCTACAACAAAGGAGTCAAGAATATACAATGGAGAAAAGAGAGTCATTTTAATAAGCGGTGCTGACAAACCTAGACAGCTACATGTAAAAGAATGAAATTAGAACTTCCAAAAACACGATCACAAACATAACTTCAAAATGGATTAAAGACCTAAATGTAAGACCTGAGACCACAGAACCCCTAGAAGAGAAATAGACAAAATACTCTTTGACATAAATGGCAGTATTTTTTTAGATCTGTCTCTTAAGGCAAAAGAAATAAAAGCAAAAATAAATAGGACCTAATCAAAAGCTTTTGCACACCAAAGGAAATCAACAAAATGAAATAAAAACCTAATGAAGAGGAGAAAATATGTGCAAATGAATAGGGAGTTAATTTCCAAAATTTATAAATAGTTCATACAGCTCAATATCAAGAATCTATCTTAAAACATAGTCAGGATCCAAGAAAGAATATTAAAAACAACAACAACAATTTGGCAGAAAACAACAAAATTCTGTAAAGCAATTATCCTTCAAGTTAAAAAAACAAACAAACACAAACATTGCCAGAGTCCTGCCATGGGAAGTCTGGCTAGGAATTCTACTGCTGGCTTTGGTGCTGCTACTAGTGAGCTGTCCTCCTCACTGCCAGATAACAATTCTTTAAATCTCTGCAGCTCTGCTTCCAGATTTAAGATCCAGATGGGAATAGCCAAATGGCCAAGTCTAGTTCAGCTGCCTACACCTTAGTGGCTGAAATCAAAGGAAAAAAAAAATAGTACATAAAAACCTCGTCACCTTTAAGTGTCCATAGTCTCTCCTCCACAAAGCACAGCAATGGAATCCATCTCAAAAGCACTTCCAACATGTTACTGCTTTGAGATCCTCAGTATGGCTCACAGCACCCACCATCCGGTGGCAACTAGCCTCATCTTTTATCCTGCACCCTCCACCTCCCTTTAACCCTAGCTGCAATACCTCCTTCTCTAGGGAACTCCAAGCTCCTTCTACAGCAAGACTCACATATCTGGAATTCTTCCTCAGCCCCAAGCAACAGCAACTCCACATGCAACCTTTAGGACTCAATCCAAATGTCACTTCATCAGGGAAGAGTTACCACTTCTTCGTGACTGGCTACAATCTCTGTTTTCCAGCAGTCTTCATTTTTTTTTTTTTTTGGCTAACACTAAAACACTAATTCCATCTGTCTCTCTCTCTCTAGACTTAGCTGCTGGAGGCTGGGCTGACCATATCTATCCTGCTCACAACCACACATCACAATGCCCAAAAGCTTGATGCACCAAACTGTTCCCTCACGTATCGCTGGTGACTTCCCTATCTGGTTCCTGACCATCTAAAATTCTCAGGGGATCATAATCAAAGTTGGTCCTTCTCCAGCTTTAACATGCAGGAGTCACTGGGGAAGTTGTGAAAATATAAACTCTGATTTCGGTGGTCTGAATGTTTGGTCCTTCTAACAAGTTTCAGATGATGCCAATACCGCTTAGTCCATGGACCACATTTTGAGGAGCAAGGCAACACCTTAGCAAATCAAATGGTAAGACACATAGGAAACACTGTATAATTCCACTCATATGAAGTACTTATAACAGTCAAATTCATGGACAAGAAAGTAGAAGGGTGGTGGCCAAGGTCTGGGAGAAGAGTTGGTTAATGGATACAAAGTTTCAATTTGGGATGAGGGATGGTGGTTGCACATGAATGTACTTAATGCCAATAAATTATACACTTAAAATTTTGCATTTTAATGTTGTTTAAAAAACTGAGAGAAAACAAAAAGGCACACATTGACCTTGCCAAGTGGAGTCTGCAACAGGGGCCCAGGGTTGGCATTGGGCACAAGAGACTGCATCTCTAGGTGCCGAAGTCAAGGGTGGCATTAATGCAAACTGCCAGGCAAACTGACATTGGATAATGGTCAGAGGACTGAACATCAGGCAGCTTCTGACCTAATCAGAGGGCTTCTGTGAGACACAAGTTGCTTGTTAAAAATCTGCAGAGCTTGAAGCAGATTTAGCTTGTACATGTAAAGCACGTTTTCTGGTTCAAACAAGCTTCATTCCTTTCACCTAAGATCCCAGATAAGGGTTACTATTGGAATGGAAAATTTTAGCTTGAAACTGAAGCTCTTAATGCATATAATGTGGTTCATCCCAAAGTGAAGTATACCAGCATCTGATACCCAACATCACAGTGATAATGAAACATCTACCTTCACTGAAGGAACTCTCACGCAGCAGTGCCAGCCAAGCTCGCACCAGAAAGTTAAAAGGATGGTGTTTGGAGGTGAAGCCCTTTATTACTGATCTTTCGAATTTTGATGATCTATTATATACTGAAGCGCCGGGCTCACAGCAGAAAAGTTAAAAGGATAGCGTTTGGAGGTGAAGCCCTTTATTACTGACCTTTCAAATTTTGATGATCTATTATACACTGAACCAGCAGAACATCATTTACAAGACAAGCAGAGTTTTCAGAATACATTGAAGACTACGGTAAACCTTACTCCAGACGATACAGATTTTAGGATTAGCAATCGTACCTTAAATGCCTCTATAACTGAAAATGAGTTACCCTGTCCTTATCTCTGCACCTCCTTCACTCTCTGGATAGTACGAGTCCCATAACCACATAATGAAGATGAAAAACACTGCAGCTATCCATTTGTGACAGAGAACTCAGTAAGGAAACGGGGTTCAAAACTGGTCTGCTTACTCTTCCAAAATCAAGCTATATAGACTGCTGATGCTCGTCAGAAACTTTACTCACCTCAAAAATCAGATCAGAGCTTCCTTACCCTTTGGGGGAACAAAGTCAGTTTCCTGCACAAGTGATTCTAAAGTTCAGTGTGACCCAGATGTATAAACAGCAATTTGATGTGAATTCTCTCAGCTTCTCACACTCTGTTGGCTCTCCTTAGATGCCTTAAAACTTCCCTTGACTGCATATATATATTTGGTGTATATCTTACTGAAAGAAATGCCTACATAAGTTTGGAATGAGCTTTTCTTTTTCTTTTCCTATTCTTTTAGTCTGTAGATACAAGTCAAGCAACCACGGAAATACTAATATTGCTTATGCTGTCAAAATGCCACAAATCTGCCTTTTAAAAACTCAGAGCCCATTTTTAGGTCTAGATGTGGCAAGGAAGTTTTGAAGCCCTCTGTAACTGAGTGAGTGGAAAATAACTATATACATCTTCCCACTCTCACTCTCCCTATTTTGTGCCCTACCACACTGCCCAGAGTACGTATGACTAGAAGCCCAGTCAGAGCCTAGGTGATTCTGCTGCCTCAGTGAACCAGCAGGTAATGCCTACAGAGGTAATAATTAAAGACAAGCCTCCTACTGTCTTGTGGGGCAGGACAGGTCCTGGAAAATGAACCTGATGTCTGGAGCTACCTGAAACAGTACTTGAGCCAACCTGTGTCTGTTGTTCTGAGCACTAGAAATCAGCAGTGGTATATGGTCAGCCAGGTTAGTGGGCTTGAGTGAGGACAATGAAAATGGAGACAGATTTACTGCAGGTGTTCAGACATGTGAACCAGTGAAATTAAACACAAAATAGATGCTTGTATGGTGTTAAACAAACAAAATGAGCCCATTTCCACCTGTTATCAGCAAATCTGTGCTCCTGCTACTGAAACTATTCTCAAGTAAAAGACTGGTGAATAATCCCACATGTGACAATACATTTCTGATTATTCTGAGGTCACCTTCTATCTTGAACAATCTTTTTTCTCACCATAGTAGACAGTCAACCAAAACTGGACGATCATTTCTAACATGACTTTGAGTACATTTGCAAATGTCTTGGTGATGATCATGGGTAGAACTATTCTCATCAGCACAGGTTTATCTGAATCCTAATATTTTTTACATTAAGTGGTTCTTCAAACTCTAGGTTTTCTCCTTTGGTGTCATTTTAACCACCTTGACACAATACATTCATTTCCCTTGGTTATCTCTTTCACTGAGTTTTCTCTCCACTATTCGAAGTCCATGAGGAACAGGCCTATGCAAATTTAACTCCTACCTACCTCACTCTCTCTAAGAGATAACAAATTTTAAGCTTTTCTCCAGGAAGAACTTAAGAGTTTCTATCAACACACCCTATTACCTCTCTAAAGTCAAACGTGAAGAACAGTGAAGGCTTCATTCTCACCTCTCCCCAAACCCAATAGGTAGACCATCTAATAACAAACTCCCATGTTTTTACTTGAGGGTAATTGTGAGACCAGAGCTCATGCTCAGTAAGGGTGAAACACAGCAGCTTTACTTACAAATACTTTGCCCATGGAACTACCCCAATTTCATGAGATTTTAGCTAAACAAAACTTGCAAAGCACAAAAGTATATAATTGATTTAATTTAGTTTCAATACAATCAGTAATTGATCCATAACTTCTAAGTGGCAGCAGCCACCAATCTAGTAAACAAATATTTACCTTAAATTTCAACTAGCTACTCTGGGGGGCTGGGGAAGCCCACAAAAAAGTAATGGGCTCTAAGATAGATACCTTGATGACTCACGTAAGTGACACGTCTAACTGCACATAACACACATGCTTCAAAAGACAAGCCAACGATGAATCAACTTTTTATTTCACTGACCGGTACTTCTCTCTCTGTTGTTGTATTTAAACTCTTCAGAGTCCCCCAAAATAGCATTCAGATTTTCTATGTCCAGAGATAGGAACCCAGAGGCAAAAAAGGTCAGGCCCCAAGCTGTTTTCAGGTGGGAAGGTGGCAGACATTCCTATGTAGGTCTATGTCAGTTTTTAACTGACATACTTTTAAGCTCTCCATCCTGAACCTCTTCTACGGCATCTATGACAGAAATACATGCATCCTCATCAACACAACTCCACGGGGGTGGCGGCAGTGAGGGGGCATTACATAGGTACCAGCCAAACTTCTCATTTGGCCAGAAACTGGACTTCTGGCGCAGTTTAATAACAAGGAGATGCATAAAACTGTGGTGAGTGTCCTGGCTCTTCCTTAAGGTGGGCTGGACTGGATGTAAATGGAAGTACTGCTCATGATAAAGCTGAATTAAGCTCTATAAAAAAATATAAGTTGCTCCTATCTCTATGAGCAGTTTCTGAGAATCCAGGAATGCCCACATCCCGTACCTCAGACATGGCCAACTCCTAACGCACAGCTACAGTGGGCATAAAAACCCCTTGCTAATTTTTAGGGCATGAGGAGGACTGGGCTCTGGGAAAGACACAGGATAGATATATTTCTCCCTCCCCCCACCTACAAAGACTACGTATCTACACATACACTCAGACACACACACATCCACGTTCAAGGGAATTTTTCTTCCCTGACTACAGGACCCCAGGATCCAGCCTCCCCCAGGCTGAGACACAGCGCCTTTTAACTGCACAGAGGTGGTGTACCAACATACTGCATAAGGCTCCCCTGTTGTCTCATAAATTGAGAGGGCAGGGGCAAAGGGTGTGGATACTCATAGGGGATTCACTTCTTGTCTGAGATCCAATCTACTCGGCAGCATTCTTAGGTCCAGGCTCTGGGAGAGGTTCTGTGGGCAGGATATGGTGGATGACCTGATGGTCCCAGCCCACTGTGGTAAGAAGGGAGTGATTGAGCGGGGACCAAGTAGCATCTCTCACAAAGTCTCTGTGGGCTCGGCTTCTAAACCTACAAGAGAACAAAGAAAAGTGTGGGCTTGGTAAGAGACAGAAGAAAAAAGGAGAAATGGAAAGACACCCCACTTCACCATATATATGACCTAGTCATCAGGCCACCAGTGTAGCCACACAAAGAAGACTCCATCATCCAATCCAGTGCCCTATTTTCATAGAAGAAATGACAGCTAGAGCAAGGGTATCATGTGAGTCAGGGTCAGACAGCATCTCGTGGCAAAGAAGGCAGTACCCTCAGATCTTGTGCCTGGGGCCTTTCATCCTATAGCAGGCTGCATTCCTACACGTGGTAATTTGTGCAAAAAGCACACAGTGTCCCTTTCTGAGAGATCACTGGAATGTCGGGCTCAGGAATCCCACCCAATACCACATTCATCTATCAGGCACAGAGCTTGGGAGTCAGTCCCTGGAACAGGGAGACAGTCAACAGCTAGCCTGCTTCCATCACCAAGTCTCCCTGAAAAAGACAACGCGCCTTTCCAAAGGGTATAAAGACCCAGCCATCTGCTGGTTCCTCCATGACTCCTGATCATAGGGTCCCTGTCGCACTTACACCTCGGAAAGGCCTGAGTCCAGCACAGCAAGTGAGCAGTCCTCACTGACAGAGGCCAGGAAGGGAGCACTAGGAGGGAAGGAGAAGGTTGCAAAAGATCAGCCCATGGGTATCAGGACAAAATTTGACTGAGCACTCCCCAAACCCCACTCTAAAGTGACCAGAGAAGGTAGCTTGATCCCCACTTTGGTTTAAAGCCTGACTACCACTCAAGTCTACAGTACAAGTTTCAAGGGAAGATGAGGAAAATGGAGCAAAGCTAGGGCAGAGAGCCATCCCTGCAACTAACCATCCCATCTGGTCCCTCCTTGTAGCTTCAGCAATAACCCAGAAACACAGGCTTTCCAACCACACAACCCTAGAAGCCCAAAGTATAAGTTATTTGGGGTGCTGAGCAGGAACAAGACCATGTTTTAGCCATTTGCAGTCAGAGACCATACAACGCAAAAAACGGACTACAGTCTTAAGAGATCTTTCACTTATTAAGGTCTGCAGCTAAAACAGTGTCTATTTTAAGGAACTACCCAATCAGCTAATGCTACACCAACACCAGTATTCTCCCTCACTCTTCCCTTTCATATCTACCAGGCCCTTGATGACAAAGAGCAGTACCTGTGTGGGGAGAACACCAGCCCAGTGACACACTGGGAGTGCACAACAGAGCTGAGGGCACAGCCTGCACTCTTGGTGTCCACAAGGGAGACAGTCCCATTCTCATCACCTGAAGGAAGAAGAGGGAGTATGTCAAGAGGGTTAAGAGAATGGGCTTTGGACTAGCCAGATCTGTATGTGAATGCTGGTTCTTCAATCTTGAAAAAGTTAACTGTTCTGAGTATCCATTTCCTCTTTGGTAAAGTAGGAATAATTAATCATTTGAGGGTTGTGAAAACTACTGGATGAGATAACTGTTGTGTTAACCACAAACTACGTCACAGTATACACAGCCGGATTACCAAGTTAGCACAACCATTCCCTACTATACAGTAGGATTCCCTACATAACAATCCTCTTGCTTTGTGGCCCACTGACTTCTAGCCATGAATATAAGAGCCACAGCAAACAATCAGGAATCAAATCTTCTAGAATGAAAATTATCATGTTCTTTAAAGCTAAACTAAAACTACTTTTGGACCATCCTACCTCTGCACACCCCCATTAGCATAATTCACTGAGTGCTCAAGTGTGCTGATAGATTGAGCAGCCAGAGCCTCGTGTACCATGGAGGGAGCTTTCCTGCTTATTCTCCCCTTCCCAGAGTCGACACACAGTTGGACACGCTGCCTTACCAAAGACAAAGACTTCACTCTGCTGAGGATGCCAAGTCAGGGAGGTAGGAAGGTAGCCAGAGGCACTGCAGCCTGTGAAGGAGAGAAGAAGGGTCTGGAACAAAACTCTGACCTCAGCTTTGAGAAGAAGCTTCGGTGGTGAAGTCACTCTAAATCCCAGGAGCACCTTTATTCAGTTTCCCAAGTTCTGCTAAGGCAGTCCCATCCTCACTCTTGATCCTCACAACCTATCAGCCTCCTGCTCTTTCCAGACCTGAGTCACAGGCAAGTTTCAACGTAAAGCATGAAGTTGACAACACTGGCCCCTTTATTCGCCCATCCAGGAAATATCAATTACCCCCAGCCTCAGGAACTAGCCCTTCCTCTTGCGACCCACTGCACAACATGAACCTCAGTGGGAAAGAAAGCAATTAGATCATTCATGTCCGTGACTGGGCATCTGGTAGCTTTGCCTTTGACTCTGGCCAAGGGAAGTCTCTTCCAGGTGGGTTCCTAGTACCATCATCCCACCACCAGCTCTCAGACTCACCCATCTGTGATGCTGGCTTTGGACAGCGGGTATCCCACAGTAAAATTCTATTGTCCTAGAAGAAGGAATAGAAAAAGGGCTTAACAATCCAAAAACAGCTGCTGGCCAAAAGCCGTCCATGCAAGACTTAGGTCTAAAGGGTTCGGGTGTGGTCAGGGATGGGAAGGGGAAAAGCGGCTATATCTCACCTCACCGCATGAAAGAAACACAGAATCCTTGTGGGGAGAGGCAGCAACACAGGTGACCTGCCCAGAGTGAGC
Source organism: Neotragus moschatus (assembly GCA_006410615.1). Classification (NCBI taxonomy): domain Eukaryota; kingdom Metazoa; phylum Chordata; class Mammalia; order Artiodactyla; family Bovidae; genus Neotragus; species Neotragus moschatus. The sequence continues at coordinate 464,735 of SJYA01000464.1, forward strand.
TGTAGAGGACAGAGAACAAGAAGTATGAAAGAGGAGATAAAAGCAATCTTACCAAGAAGCCCAGATACTATGAAGGGGTAGGAGCAAGGCTGTGAGAACTAGCCTTAGCTAGTCTTATGATGCAAATGAACAAATTCTGCGAGAGTCTGGATACCTAAGAGGAAATGTTGACAGCATTACAAAACCTCAGGAGACTTGCAGGAAAATAAACGGCTACAGACATGAGTTTGAGTAAGCTCCAGGAGTTCATGATAGACAGGGGAGCCTGGCGTACTGAAGTCCATGGGGTCACAGAGTCGGACACAACTGAGCGACTTAACGGAACAGAACTGAAAGATCTGAATGATAAAGGCTGAGTCCGATCAGTGGAGGGATTTACAGTAAAGACAGCCTAAACGGCACAAGCACACATGCCTCCAGGTAGCATACGAAGACTTTCAAGGGAGTCCTGGACAATCGGAGTTTTAAGGGCATTTCTCCAATATTTTCTCTCCACACCAAACTAAGAAGCTACCCGTGGTCTGCCAGTACTTCAGACCTCTACTCTCACAGTCATCCCTCTCCCATGTATAGAAGAAACACACATCTCTCCTCCTCCCCAGACTTTATCGTGGTGTGATGTTCAGAGCATAAAAACCTAAATAATAAAACAAAAGAGGGTTTTTGTAAGAGCCAAAGAAAAGAAAGAGCATTTGGGTAAAATTCTGTGAAGGACGCTGACCTTTCTTGGCCACACCACGAACACAAGTATTTAGGTACTAATTTAAAAACACGTGAAAGGGTACAGTTTTTCAAAATTCTTTTAGGGCTGCACGCTAAAAATGTTAAAGGTCATTCTAAATGTTAATTACAGGCTGTGGAAACCACCTTCTCCAAAGTGATTTAACCATACTCTAAGATAGATGTGGCTCTGCCTTGAGATAGAAGGGTGGGTTCAAGCCACCTTCCATAGCATCCACAGAAAGCCAACATTAAGAACAGGAATGTACTGCTCACTTGAAAGAAAGCTTTGAGACAAGCACTATGGGGGAGGATGAAAGATGAAAAACTACATGGGGCCTCTGCCTTTAGGGAATCTGAAATCAGTAGGGGGAATAGGAATAAAGACAAAGAACTGTCACAACACAGTAAATCAACAATACTTCAATTTTTTTTTAATTTAAATAAGAAAAAAAAAAAGAACTAATGAAAAAGGCTGAAAGGGGCAAGTGTTTATTTAGCATTAGCCAGAAAATCATATCATATGTCTAGGAAACAAAAGGCCAATATAGTAGACTTTGAACACTGGCATTTTAACATTATCTAACTATCTGAAACTCCAGGAGACGTGCGAGTTTGTGGTTTTGTTTTGCACATATCTGAATCATACTCTCTGCAGTTAGAATTGGCAGAGATAGGCAGTGAGGGAACCAGTTATCACCTATATCTATGTCTTTCAGTCACACATACATTAATGCCCTATACGTTATCTTCATTAAGATCTGGTATCTTCATGAAGAATGGCTCCCCAAACAAAGTTAACTGCTAGTGCTATTAATGAAAGTGAGCAAAAAGAGGAAAGTTAATAGAAAATGATGGTTCTCAGCCTCCAAAAATGAGATTTTATTGAGGGGAATACTCAAAAAGTTCAAGATTCATGAGTATCAGAGTTTATACTTGAAGAATGCCTAAGATGTACTATGACCGAGTTTAGATAGCACGATATGCTTGAAGGAGGAATGACAGAAACAAGGCTTGAATGCCATGACATGAACCTGAGATATTAACCAGCAAGCTACAAGAAAGCAATGAAAGACCAAAGATGACGAGTCAAGAGATGAAGTGAGTGCCATGGTCTAGGTAAGATAAAGACTGAATGTAAATGGAAGTATAAGAAATGAAAAGGAACGTAACTGACCAAATGGAAAAGAATTCCAAAGAACTTGGGGACCAACTGACAGAAGGAAAAAGGAGGAGTAGAAGAGGACTGGGAGTTTGAGCCTCAGGTGATCAAGAAGGTGATGAGCCTGTCAATTAAAAAGACACAGGAAGATTAAGAGCTAGAGTAGACAATGGGACTTGACCATAGTTTTGGAAGAAAACTACCAGGCAGAAGAGCAAAGAATTGGTGTCACTGACATCCAAGGAAAGCTCAAAGAGCACAAAGCAGAGAACAAAAACAAAAAAGCTACGACAGGGGCTAAAATGGAAAGAAGATGCACTCACCTCGGTATGAATTCAGAACCATCTGCTGAGCAAGGTCCCAAACCTTGATGCTAAGAAGCAAAAGGAAACAGAGACTTCATTTGACCTACATTATACACATAAAAACATGTATTCAAACATGTATTCCTACATCTTTGTCATCTACTGGACTACTGGTACAGTCTACTGTTACAATGGACCACAAAATCTCTAAGAAAACCTTATAAGAAACCTTATGAATGTGAAAGTGAAGTCACTCAGTCCTGTCCGACTCTTTGCAACCCCATAGACTATAGTCTACCACGCTCCTCCGTCCATGGGATTTTCCAGGCAAGAGTACTGGAGTGGGTTGCCATTTCCTTCTCGAGGATCTTCCCGACCCAGGGATTGAACCCAGGTCTCCCGCATTATAAGCAAGACACTTTACCGTCTGAGCCACCGGGGAAGTCCAAGAAACCTTACAGGTATGCCATAATTAGTCACTGGGTTCTTATAATGAGCCCCAAACACTACTTAATGAGGCTAATGTGACCCCTAAGACACCCAAAGAAGGCCCAGAAACAGGAACAGTGAGAGCGGGGACCCACCAGAAGTCTTTGCTACCACTGACAGCATGTGTGCCAGAGCTCAGGACACCGACTGTAGACACGATGTCATCATGCTCATACTTGCAGAACTTGCTGACAATGAGCGTCTCATTCTCATCCAGCTCCCACAATTCAACAGCACCTGTTGTCGGTGGGGAAGACGGTGAAGGAAACAAGCTGGGGTTACACCAAGACAGCACTTCACTTCTAGAATGCAAAGTTCTCGAGAGACAAGGATGACATCTCCACAATGATATGAATAGCACATAGTTTAGTATGATTAAATAGTCCCAGTTATTGGGATATTAACTGTCCCACCTTTATCCTTCCATGCAATGCCCACCAACACCTCTATTTTTTTTTTTTTAACATGAAACCCTCCCCTGGTTTATCCACTAAGTCTGACATTCAAAACAAAAAAAGCAGAATGAAGACATGTAAGAAACTGGGAAGAGATGGAAAGAGCATAGATTGGTTTCAGCATCATCTTTAAGATCAATATCATCCTTGATCTTGGGTGGATACAGAGAAAAAGTTTCATTCATGTCTTAATTTTGTTATGAATTTTGCTAGAAATTTCCACCAATTTATAATCTTGGGATGGGTATATCCTACCCACACAGTTATTCTCCTTTAGGATCAAAACCTTCAAGCTCCCCCAAGCACAGAGTATATTGTTGCTACTGTTCAGTCTCTAAGTCACATCGAACTCTCTGTGACCCCATGGGCTACAGCACACCAGGCTTCCCTGTCCTTGGCACTAACCCCTTGAGTTTTCCCAATCTCATTTCCATTGATGAGTCAGTGATGCCATCCATCTGATCCTTTGTTGTCCCCTTGTCCTCCTGCCTTCAGTTTTTCCCAGCATCTGGGTCTTTTCCAATGAGTTGGCTCTTTGCATCAGCTGGCTAATGTACTGGAGCTTCAGCTTCAGCATTAGCCCTTCTGAAGAATATTCAGGGTTGATTTCCTTTTGGAATGACTGGTTTGATCTCTCAAGTCTTCTCCAGCACTGCAGTTCCAAAGGATTCTTTGGCGCTCAGCCTGCTTTATGGTCCAACCCTCACATGACTAGAAAAAAATGTCGTTTTGACTATACTGGACCTTCGTGGGCAAAGTGATGTCTCTGCTTTTTAACACGCTGTCTAGGTTTATTGTAGCTTTTCTTCCAAGGAGCAAGCGTCTTTTAATTTCATGGCTGCAGGCATCATCCACAGTGATTTTGGAGTCCAAGAAAATAAAGTCTGCCACTGTTTTCACTGTTTCTCCATCTATTTGCCATGAAGTGATGGGACCAGATGCCATGATCTTCGTTTTCTGAATGTTGAGTTTTAAGCTAGCTTTTTTACTCTCCTCTTTCACCTTCATGGCTCTTTAGTTACTCTTCACTTTCTGCCATAAGGGTGGTATCACCTGCATANAATTCTAGTATTGAGTAGAAGATTACATAAAGCTTTAAGTAAGTTGTTTCTCCTTGTCACAGCTAATTATTGGACCCTGGCCTTCCTGTTCTTAGTTTGTTCTCTCTCCATTAGGACAGTGGGAAACTACCTTAATCCTCATCCCTATCCATTCTTTCTACAATTGTTCATATGTTGTGTTCTCTTTAAAGAATAGGCTTTAAATGTGTATAATTCTTACCTATAGGATATTGCAGGCAACGAGGATCTTTCACACAGGGCAGCCAAGTCTTACCCCTGTACCACCTCTTCCTGAACATGGAGGAAAAGTTCGTTTTGGGCTGATCCCTGAGGAATTCTTCCAGTTCCTTTATCCTAAAACTGGTGTAACAGGTGAGCATTTGCCCAGTGTTTGATAGTATGTTTGGATGGTCTTGTTTATGTTAATCTAGAATTTTAGTGGCTTCTTACACCAGAAAAATCAAGTCAGCTGTTTTCAAAAGTAAAGTGTGGAAGTGATTCAGTGTAACAGTTGATTTGATTGCTTTAACTTGTCTTTGGGCAATTTTGTCCAAATTACTTTGGAATAATTTTGTTGGGGATTTTAACTTGACTTTATAGCATTGTCTCTATTTGTTGATACACCAAATTTATTGAATGCCTGCCCTATCCTAGGCACTGTTCTAGGCATACAGTGGTGAACTAAAGCACCTGCCATCATAGGACGTACTTTCTTTTGTAGGATAGACAATAAAGAAATGAGAGTAACTGGGGAATTTTTTGGCAACCCGGTGGTTAGAACTCGTGCTTTCACAGCAGGGGCCCAGATTCGATCCCTGATTGGAGAACTAAGATCCCTCAAGCCATGTGGAATGCCCACCCCCTGCCCCCCAAAAAAGAGTAACCATAAAATACACTTTTAGGTACTGATGGAAAGAACTATGGATAAAAATAAAGCCAGGTAAGGCAATAGAGACTATGTATTGTATGTATAATTGTGTGTGTGAGTATGAAAAAAGAACTGGGCTGGACTTACCAGTTTTTTTCTTTTAAAAAGGCCTAACCTGTCCTGAAATCTTTCATTTTTATAATGCGATATGCTTTCACTTTATTTAATCTGTATAACAGTTCTATGAAGACATTTTTGTTAACCAGAAGAACTAGAAGACAACTTGCTGAAGTTTATTCTCTTTAGTGACTGAGTAGTACTTACACATGGGTCCTCCAGTTAAGTTTAGTGTACTTTTTATTATACATGCTGCTTCTCTTGCTCTATCTAAATATAGCTATGACCATGAAACACTGGATATCAAAGATATTTTTTTAATCTCTCCAAGGAATGACCTAAAATAGCTTTTCCATAATTAAAATTGTGAGAAACATCAGATCTCCATAGATGATAAAAATACTGCATGTGATAGGCCTTTTTTTTTTTAATCACATTTAAAATATATACACTAAAGGCAGTTTTTTTTTTTTTTTTAAGTGAACTGTTTAAACTTTGTATGGGAAACTGGGTAAAACACATTTGAGATTGTAACCCTGTTATTCTCATAGTATGTCCTAACATCCTTTGGTACTTGTATTGCATAGAAACACTGCAAACTGCTTCCCCTAAAGGCCTGTCTTAAGTCCTACACAGCATCTTTTGAGTCACAGAGGAAAATCATAAAGAAAGGTACATGATGGTTTGTATCCTTTCAGAATTCATGACCTGGTTAAAGAAAAAGATGGCCATATTAGAAGCATTATAATAAGGTGCTACAGGAAGTGAAAGTCCTGTTACTTAGTTCTTTTACTTACTTGCTGCTTTATAGTTGTCTCTGTTTTGTTTTGCTTGTTTCCAGTGTCAGATTCACATTGAGAAAATAGGCAAGAGTGGATAAATTTTATTCTGACCAATGTCCCCCCCCACTTAATTAATAGTATATTTTGCTACACAAATTATTCTCAAAGTAACTTGACATTTTTATAAACTACTTCCTGTTTGTTAAGCAGTTGTACTAGACACTATATGCATTGTTTTTTAGTTACATCAATTCTGTGAATAAGACACTATTCCCATTTTACAGTTCAGGAAACTAAGCTCAGAGATCATCTGTATTGTCCAGCATTGCTAAATTGCAAAGTCAGATTTCTATAAGTCCAGATTATCGCCCTTTCAGTTGTACCTTACTGGTTCTCATCTAGGCTTTGATCTTTGAATATGATTATTTAAAATCATTATTAACTTTGCTTAGCTGGATACATGTATGTATATGGCCAAGTCCTTTCTCTGTTCACTTGAAAGTATTACTCTGTTAACTATCAGTTCAGTTCAGTCGCTCAGTCGTGTCCGACTCTTTGCGACCCCATGAATCGCAGCACACCAGGCCTCCCTGTCCATCACCAACTCCTGAAGTTCACTCAAACTCACATCCATAGAGTTGGTGATGCCATCCAGCCATCTCATCCTCTATCGTCCCCTTCTCCTCCTGCCCCCAATTCCTCCCAGCATCAGAATATTTTCCAGTGAGTCAAACTTCGCATGAGGTGGCCAAAGTATTGGAGTTTCAGCTTTAGCATCAGACTTTCCAGTGAACACCCAGGACTGACCTCTTTTAGAATGAACTGGTTGGATCTCCTTGCAGTCCAAGGGACTCTCAAGAGTCTTCTCCAACACCACAGTTCAAAAGCATCAGTTCTTCGGCGCCCAGCTTTCTTCACAGGCCAACTCTCACAT